>JANIIA010000010.1:7836868-7855549 GCA_027478495.1 Erythroxylum alaternifolium | reverse complement strand
TAATAATTTTTGATATTATTTTTGAAATTTATGGATTAAATCAAAGTGAAAGGATCGGAGGTAAGTGAAATGAGTTTCTTTTTTAAGGTTTGTCCTGGTGGGGAATTCCTCCCTTGTGGGATGCGCGTCTAGATGTCACGTAGAATGTCAGGCACGTGACTCGCCAGTGTGGGGTTCCAACAAGTATGGATTTATGTAAGGAGAAAATACAATAAGACATATTGTATGATCTAATATTTTTTTCTTCTATAGTTATGCATAATACTTTAGCTTACCAGTGGTAGTTCCAATTAATTCAATTAGCAAGAATTCATATTATATATGAAATGGCAGGACTCCAAAAGAGTCAAAGTTAACAATTTTGGGATATTTTTCGTTGAAGTATATATTATCCAATAATTTTGGAACTAAATTGAATAATAGGAAGTTATGAAATATCCAAAACGTTAGGTATAAACTTACATACTCCATTGAACAAATTGTTTGTTTCAATGAACACTTACAAGAGAATGGTTCTCAAGATAAGTAGTGGAAGTAAGATGAAGTTTAAAAAGTTAAAATCTCAAGACAATATAGTCAATTAGAACTAGTGTCTTTGGTGATACAAGCGATATACAATTAAAGGCTAAGAGATATTAAAAGATTCACTTTTATTATGAATTCAAATATTTTAGTTTGGAGATGATTCTAAATTTATCATGTCTATAAGAAGGTTACTAGGAGTATAATTGTACTCTTTAGTAGGAGTGTACAAAGAAATATTGCTCACAGAGAACAAAAATCATATTTTCAATTGTTGAATATATGATAGTCCAAAAATAACTCCTATTGGATACGAAAAGGGGAACAACTTAATTCTAGAAATTAAATCTATAGAGATTGATAAAAAAATTGTTTACCAATTATAATTCTAAGTGCATAGATAATGTATTAAAGGTGTTTAAAATAGAAATATCTGATACTTGTGAATTATTAAAGATATCCATTTAGATATGTATAGTTGATACTAAAGGTTATAAAATATTAGTTAGAAATAAATCTTAATACAGATATATTTTACTTAGAATAGTATTATTTTTATATTAGAAATGTTCAATGTAGCATAGATGGTTAATCGGGCTATAATACATATTTTATTTACTGGAAATGATTATTTCGATAATGAAGTTTTTAAATTAACTTAGCATAACTCCTTAGATTGTTCATATAGTAATGTACTCTAAAAGGTTAGATCCATTAGGCATGCAAAAAGAGCTAATGTCCTATTAAATATCTAAGTTCGAAGCACAAAATATTAATGTTCTTTCTATTGATCATAATTTGTTGGAAGCGTTGGTGTTTAGCTAGGAAATTAATGAACTTGAAAGTTGTGATCTTTAGTCTTACACTAGCTAAATTATGAAGCTCAATTGGTGAGTGATCATATATCAGTGGCTGCCTAAAAATTGCTTCACAATCTTGGAAAGCATCCAACCATTCTTTATTTATCGATGCCTGATCTAATTTTCTTCGAAGAAACCACCTTCTTTGTTGTTTATTTAACCAATTGAATTAGTTTCCCTCATATTTTACTTTTTCCCTATCTAAGTTTCTTACATAGCTCCAAGTCTAAGTAAGATGCTCTTTAGCCCATTCCTCCTTTTGTTTTAGAGTTATACTATCTACAATTAAATTCTCCAATTATTATCTAAGGGCCTTAGATATTTAGAGATAAGCTACATAGATCTTACCACAAAGTTTTTCCATGGAAAGTGTGATTAAATGTATAAAAGAAAGTGATACTGAACTTTTGACTTGTAGTTTTCATATCGATTGATAGGTGAATGTTTTCCCAGTTATATATTTAAAAAGGACCTCTAAGAATTCAAATTTGATGCATACCATTATCCTTCTATTGTGGTGATTAGCATAATTGGTAATTAGTTTCCATCCATCCTCTAAAAACCAAAGTTTCCTACAATTTTCCTCTTTCACTTTGGTTTCCAAAAGGTCATAAATATTAGCCTTTATTGCTAGTTCATTCAGTCCCCTTACATTCTATGATAATAGGGAAATGATTAGTTGAGAGGAGGGTTCCTTTCTTGCTCTTTCTCTTGCTTGATCTTATTACAGTAAGAGTGAAGGACTCACATTAGATTTGACCCTCTTTACTCACTTGCATTATTCCTTGAGCTTGCTTTTAAGATACCCCTTCAATGTTCTAAATTGGATGTTGAGGAATAGATACCATGGTCTTAGTACCTGATATCTCAGATGATTTATTTTCTAGCTCCTTTAAGATTTCATCTTTGGTATTATCTCTTAAGCTATGACTGGGGCTTTCTTCAAAAGCATTAATCTACTCATTTTGTCCCTCATTTGCTAGATGTCTAGAGGTTTAACTTTCCTTGTCTCTAAGCTCCTTATGATTCCTTTTCTCAAATAATCTTAACTCTTGCCTCCATTCAATGGACTTCTTCACTTATGGCTTCCATAAGTAAATTACAAAAATAGTTGTTACTTCTAGGTAAATATGAGGGCTAAGTCTCTTAGGTCTTAAAGTTTTTTTAGTTCTTTTTCCACCTTGACTTCTAATATGTGTGAATTACGTCATGCTTTAGGGCTTAGTTTGTTATGTATTAAGTGTCAATTTTAATGTTTAGTATATGTTTAGGTTAGAATTGTGTTAGTTTGTGTGTTTAAGTATTTTTATGGGTTAGTATAAGTCTTTAAACTTAAATATTATGTTTTTGAGGTACCTTAATGTGTTTGTTAGTATTTTAGGGTGAACATTGAAGAATAGAGAAGTTTTGGAGACTTTCAGGTTGAAAAAATGGCCCACGATCGTGCGATCGTGACAGAAACATGGAAGCCAACCCACGATCGTGGCCCACAGAATACTATGCCATAGCCCACGATCGTGGCCTGATTACCACAATTATGACAGAAAGGGTTGGATGTAGGTCACTATCATGGCACGCAAGGCCATGATCATGGCATGTGTTGGGCAAGTGTGCAAATAAGAGAAAACGTCAAGTTTTGAGGGATTTTTCAGACCTTTTTGACCACAGAAAAACCATAGGGCTGCTCAAGACATAAAAGGTATTTAAAGAACAAGAAGAACACAAGAGAGAGCTTTTGCATCAGCCACAATTTTGAAACCCTATAGTGTTTTATCGAGAGATTAAGAAAGAAATGAAGGAAGAGAGACATGGAGAAGAAACCTACTCGAAGTACTTCGTGGAACAGGAGGTTTCTCGTCGGTGTTGCCTCTATCATCCATTCCGAGTCTATTTCTGGTTTAGTTTCAAATTTTATGATTGCATAGGATTTGGGATAGTCAGTGATGATAGATTTGTTGAATGTTAAGGATTGTCTAAACTCACCTTCGAGATATTTTATCTTTGATATTAATGAAATTTGATTGTTTTGTTTTATTGGATTTCTTGTGAATTCAATTATGCACTTGGATAATTTGGTTATAAACTGAGAAGGTGAACTGAGTGAAAAATCATTAAATTGGGCTAACGTGAGTTAGGTAATTTAATAGAACAAGAATTAAATCAAACCGGTAAATTTATGTATAGAGAGATCTTGCATAAGATTTCAGTAGTTTTTGGACAACTTAAGATCTAATTTAGATTTTGGATAGACTGTTGATCAAGAGATTGCAATTACCATAATATAATTAGGGTTTATAAATTAGGGTTAATGGTTATAACTCTAGAGTGAGTAATCAACCTTAGGACTGTCTAGAACCGGTAATCCAATAAATTTATAATCAGTTAGGTTTTCATGAAAGTCAGATAAAATTCCCCTTTCTCTTAATTGGTGGTTCCTATGTTGATTCTTAATTAGGTGTTGCATCTACTATTTTATTTTATATTTTTGAATTTGATTCTTGGAATTAATTGCATGATTGAAATAATTTCTTGCTTTAGTTTTGTTCATTTTTGAGTTATTGTAAATTATTTTTGACCTCAAATTTTAGAATTAGATTAACCTTCCTCGTGAGAGCAATACCTTAGGTACTACGTGAACAACCCATGTGCTTGCGAAATATCGAGGTTAAATTATTAAAGCTTTTTCATATCAAAAACCTACGATCAGCTTTAATGCATATTTTTATTAAACATATCCTCCCTATCTCTACTATATTTTCATCTATAAAGAGAAAGTTTTCTATAAACTAGCAAGGTAGTTTAGTCATATTGTAATTCAGTATTCTAGTAGAATATTGTGAAATTACACCGATATGGGTCTTTAACTTGGATTTATCTAGCTTCATTGTTGGTTTCCCAAGTTAAATTATGATTGGTCTTCCATTATAGTTCCAAGGACCTATTTCCAAAACTTCTTGGCAAATGATTTAAAATTGAAGGAAAATATAAGAAGTCCTCTTAATTAATATGGACTTTATTAAGTCTATATTCATTTCATTTGCTTTCATCCCAAGCTCTAACCACAAGATATGAGGGCCTCTTCTCAATGAAATATCCTACCATAATGCTTAGCCATTCAGAAGTTCTTGCTTTGAGCACTGAGATTACTCTTCTTTTTGCACTAGCTTCCAATGGAATAAAGGAAAGCTTGTGGAGGGAGCAGTCTCGCATAAGTTGGGAACAAAATCTCTTCGAGTGAGGAGCTTTTATTTTTCCCAATGAATTATTGACACCTTAAGGTAAAGAGTCTTGAGGAGGGGTTAACTGCATATTAGGAAGGGACTACATAGTAGGGTTTAGAGTTGCCTAAGCTAAGGGATAAGCTCAAATGAGAGAAATATCTAAGAAGTGGTTTGGTCTAACCTAGGTTAGGACCTGATGGGGATATTTTTTAAAAAGGGAAGGTGAACAAACATAAAGAAAGGAATTTCTTAAAAATTGTTTCCGAAAATAGTAAAAGAGCATGTGAGAGAGTGAAGCTAGGAAGTAAAAGATAGAACTTGAATTGTGGAAGGAGAGGAGAGCAGAGTGACTATTGGAGTAACCAAATGAGTGCAAGGAAGAAGAAAAGGATAAAACAAATAGTAAAATAAGGAGAGAGAGCTGGGAAAAAATAGTTGAAGCAGAAACCTAACCATGGGAGGTTCCATATTCGGGTGGTGAAGAAATTCTTACTCTCAATCTAAATTGGAATTTGTTTTAAAGTTTGAGAAACTTTATGATTAAATATGATATGTTTAATATAAGATATTAGATCTTATTTGGTTACAATTTGTATTTAAAGTTTAATTAAAATTAAAATTTTATTTTAATTAAATTATAAAATGTCCAAAACCTATTATAAATAGGCTTAGGCTCTAATAGAGCTAGCTCTTCTTGTCCAACCCCCTTTAAAATAGTTGTAAAGTTCTCCCAACATATTCTATAGGTACCATTAGAAGATGAACACTTTTGCGACTACAATGGTTAAGAAGAATCAATTTCAAAATGGTTTGAAGGAAACAACAAGAAAATAATCCAACTTCAAAACAAGGTATGAATTATTATTCATTCTTTATTCTATTGTATATATTACACATGTTATAGAATTTAAGTGATCTTGACTTTTGAAAAATCAAATGAAAGAGTTTTGTCATCATTTTGCAACACATGAGATTGAATTCCACCCTGAGACCATAATTGACCCATATTATGAACATGAGTCTATGTTTCACCCATATTCCTATATCATCATTTCTTCTTTATTGGAGAGTTAAAACATGTCTTATAAACAAAATATAAGCTACATTGAGTACTGATCCTTATAAATCATCCAAACATAAGCAAAATGCACTCAAAACCATGATAAAAATATAATATATTCACACATATCAAATTTCTTCATATTTAAGCATTTTTTTTATCTTAAAGCAAATCAATTTTATTACTCTTAACTTAAATAGGACACCATAAGAAAAATTGGATTTAGCAATAGAAATTGTAGATGGAAAATATTGATTTTCTGTAGGCAAACAAATTTAGCGACAGAAATTATCGATAGAAAGAGTCATAAGAGAAATGACCATAGGTAAAATTTCCCAACATAATTACAATTTTTTTTGCGAAATTTCCCCACAAAATTACAATTTCCATCGCTTAAATTACCTACAGAAATTCTAATTATGTCCCTAAATTATAAACACTTTTTGTTGCTAAATTTAACTTTAAAATATAAGATTCCGTTGGTAATTTTACAGATGGGCATTGTGATTCCGTTAAGAAATTTAACTAAGGTACCACTTTTTCTGTCAGTAATTTTATCTACAAAAACTTCATCACTACAAATTCCCTCCAGAATTTTCTGTTAATAATTTATTGATTTTTTTCTACGTTTAATTTCTCTAAATAATATAATCTTGATTGATAATATAATATAAAAATTATCCTGATTGGTAATAAAATATAAAAATTATAATTTACAGTATTAAGTATCTTGAAAATGTATGTTATTACTATAAATTAAGAATTCATTAAAAAAACATAAGAGTAGCAAACAATAAATAAAATTTGTCTAAGTACTGAAATATTATAAATCTAACTTATGCAGTTGATGAAGGTGGATGATCTGACTGCTGCTATAAGGTGTTATCCCTCTCCTTCAATTCGTCCACCTTATTATGGAGCTAGGCTATATACTCCATCAATTGTCGCAACTGAGTTGCCAGCATGTCCACTGTGCTCTCAAGCTGATTGACTCTCTCATTGGATGTGAACCACCTACTAAATGCAGCTATAGTAGATGTGGAGGATTGCGAATAACATATGTTTGCCAAAGAACCTAAGCTAAAAATTCTTCAACGATAATTCCTACCACCAACTGCATCACAATATGTCCTAACTCTCATCAATATGTTCAGAGTTCTAAGACTGTCGTTTAATGTTTTCTTGCACTTGCTCCTATCATTATAATTGTTTATATTAATTAGTGATAATTTTTAAGTAATATTATTTATCAAATTAATATCAAAGTATAAATTTTACATACATTAAGTTGTCTGCATCTAGTGTTGAGGAAGGTGACACCATCATGCTTCTTAGTGTGGGTGTGTAAAAAGAGCTTACGTAATGTAAGCTTCATGCCCATAGACTTTTCCAACATCAAAACAAAGTGTTATAAATGAACTACAATTTACAAAAATTTCAACAGATTTTCCTCCATTTTATGATATTTACTCCTATTAAACAAAAAATTTTCTTAACAACACAACCATTCATGGCAACAGACATTTATAAAATTATCATTCTCCATAATACACATATATTTTCATTTTAGATTTCATACATCAAATTAAATTTAAATCTAATTGGTAGTAATTAGGCCAAAAATTAGAATATAAGTGTAAAGTTTAGATACTTAAAAGTTTTTCTGCATGCTCTTGGTGGGTCATAGATCCTCCAATACGTACGGGTAAACTCTCTGCCTCTTGTCCTCCCCATCTGTTTGCAGAATTGTACTCTAAAATGAAGATTGCTCGAGTTTTACCCAGTACTACTACCAATGACTCCATATTTCTTCAAATATATAAGGAGGTCGTACATCATTCTTTTATATCAAACCAATAAAATTTCTATAACATGCACGGGCATGCCTCTCCCATGCATCATAAATGACAACATCAAATTTTGAATCCCAAAAAATTAAAATAACATACTATATTTATCTAATTAATGTATAAACTACAATATTTATCTAATTAATGTATAAAATTAGATAAAATAAAAAAGATTAATGAAATAATTGTTTGTACCTCAAACTCCTGATAATAAAAATCATTTGTCCCTTGAGAGATATTCTTCCATATATAAACTTCAAGTTCTATCTTCTCCTTAAACTTAGATGAGATATTTCTAGAGTACATTCCAGATGGAACCAAACTAATATATAAAATATTTTACATCGTTTTCATATTAAAACCTATAACTTCATTATAAACCTATGGTCTTTTCATATATTACAAAATTTTTAGAATTTTACTCACAGATTGTTGACAATTGTAATGTAAATTCTTCCATCAACTCCCTTAGCTCCCTGCTGGAGGTGGCCTCCTTCATCTATAATGTCTGTCCCTAATATCTCTGTCAATATAGATTCAGATTATGGTCTGGGAGTAGATGTTGCATCAATAGAATTGATGGTCCGGATGTAGTAAGGGTGTTGGATGGTATAGTAGTAAGTAAGGAATGTGACTTTATAGGGATTATAAGTGGGGAAGATGATGCCTCATCTGGATATGCACTAGCTGGAAATGCAACACCTGATTCTGTAGCATCTGCAGAATGTGATGCTTCATCTGGACGTGCATTGGCTCCTCCAAATGGTGATAAGCTGAGCCTTGACCATAGCATACCCTTTTTTCTCTTCTATGGCATATTTTTATCCTTAGGTTCACATTTTATTGATTATTCCACTAATAGAACAATATAAATTAAATATATAACAATATATTATTGATGTAATAATAAATTTATTCATATAATATTCTATTACTTATACATATTAATCGTTATCATCACTTAATTGTAAATCAAAATCATCATCATCTTTGTTTTTTAAAGAATTAGAATCGAAGTCAGGATTTTCTTCACATCTCTCGCCCTCTATAAATTCCTCATCCTCTTCAAATAAAATTTCAACATATTCATTCTCGTCATATGTTATACATGCATTTATTTCATGAACATCTTCCTGAAATGCTTCTCTTTCAATTCTCTTATTTTCTCCTTTTCCATGTCATTCAAAAACACCTCTAAGTTTTACTTTGCAAACAGCCAACCAATCTAACTTATCTTGTCTTAAGCTAGGAAAAAGGACATGATACACCTGAATCACTTGCATCACCTTCATGAAAGGTTCAAATTGTCTAAATATTCTTCATTGGTTGATTTCAACTAGATTGTATCGGCTATGTACTTTTGTTCCAACATTAGGAGTTGGATCAAACCATTCACACTTAAATATCACACTCTATTTTATTAGCAATGCAGAGTACTCAATTTCAACTATCTCAATAATATGCTTATTTTTTTACATTTAATATACTTATTTAACTTCAAAAAAAGGGTACATTGAATACTAAGAATTGAAAATACAAAGATGTTTTCTATAAAAATAAAAATGGTACTTTAAGAAATAAAAATTTTCATTTTGGGATTCTAAAGAGTATTATCTTGAAAATTGTAAATTATTTTAATTTATATATATGTATTCTAGTAAATGTTTGAAATCAAAGAAACAAAGATTATATGAAGTTACAAGATGTCTAGAGGGGATAAATTAGAGAGTTGATTTTGTGGGATTGTAGACTAAATATAAAAACCATAACCATATATTAGAAGAAGCAAATCAAAAAATAATTCAAGGCTTAACACTCACACTTAAGGTGATGTATGAATATCATGAACACTAAACTTATAAAGAAGTTGATGAAGAGATTACTTACCTTATGGTTTTGTGAAGATGTCCATTAGTTATTGTGAATTAAAAGAGTAAAAGGTGTGAATGAGTTATAACTACCTAGTAGTTTTATGAATATGATTGTTAATTGCTGCAAAATCGGAGAGTAAAAGGTGTGAATAGACTGTTGTTGGAATTCCTTATGAATTTAGAGGTAATCAACTATTATGCTTTTAATTATTTTTATTAAAAATATTTTTTAGAATAACAAGGCGTGCTACTTTGTTGTCACAATGAATTAAAGATGAACTTTAATGAATGCCCAAGTCTTGTAACAAAGAATGGAATCACATAATTTCACAACATACAGAAGGTATATCCTTATATTCAAATTCAACAAAGGAGTAAAAAATAATATATTTCTTTTTAATTTTTCTAGAAATAGAAGATGAGCCAAGTAAAGTGCAAAATCATATGATGGAGAAATGTCAATATAAGAAATTAGCCCAATCCATATTACTGAAAACTTTGACCCTATTATGAAAATTTGGACACCAAAAATAAGGCCCAATTATTAGATTAGCATCACTTACCTTAGGTTCTTAAAAACCAAAGGTCCTAATGAAGTTCTTTTATAACAAGGAAAAAGAGACCAACTAATGCACTTATATTCCAATATTTCTTTCCGTTAGGATTAGGTATTCCAATGTCACTAGCAAATGGTAGTTTGAACTCTAGTTGTTTATAAATTTCTTCAATCTCAAGCCCTTAATTCTAGATGTAGGTCTTTTCTTCCCACCATAAAAAGCCTCAGAAATATGCAACAAATTAACAATAACATTGGCTTAAGGAAAGCAGGTGTATCCCTAATTATCAACATTACTCATTTCTACAACTGAAAGATGTGAACAACTATACCTTACTCGAACATTAACATTCAAAATTTGGAAAACAGCTTGACGACTGGCGATGGTGACTAGAAACGGTGTAGGAGGGGCAACTACCAAAGTTTCCTAGAGGGTGACAGCTTCAATGTTGAGCAAACAACAATGGAGGATTGATGGTAGTGATTGGCCAAAAAGCAAAGAAGTACTAGTAAGGTGACTTACAAAATAGGAATAGGGGTGATAATCAAGGCTTCACGGTAAAGACACTTCGACGCTGATCTCTTAGTTAAGATTGAAGATTTAAGAGTGTGAGGTATGGCAAGACAAGAGGAATAAGCCATAACTTAGAACATAATGATATATTACAAATTCTATTCTATATACTTTATATTAGCAGGCTAGTGTGCTAATGAAGTGCATAGAATTGGAGGTGGTGTAAAGGCTTTTCATTCACTAACTCCAATATGATCTCTTCGTCCAGTCATATTCTCCACAACTCTTATTGATGATTTGATCAATGCAAAATATTACCCATGAATGTTTACTTGTAACTCAACCATTCTCATAGAACTTAGAATGTACAAACTTATTGGGAGGGGAGTGCAAACTATCTTCAAACCACTCTCCTAACACTCCCTATCTCTTAGCTAACTTGTAATTAATAAACCTACTTCCTATTACATTAAAGTTTGATTAGTGAAATAGCCTATAATTAGCTTACTGAATGCATTCCTAAATTGAATCGCACTTACTCTCTCATGCAATATAGGAAGATTAAATCTCGATAGGTCAATATACTAGTGTTATCATGGTTCACACATAATGAATGCAATAGTGGTTTATGCATGTACCTCATAGTAGGAAAGTGAGATCTGAAAATGTTGGACCTTATAACTAACTAGTGTGTAATCGTGGCAACTACCTCATAATACATCGATGCATTGATCTTTAAAAACTCTCAATCAACTTTCTTATGATTTACAAGTATAGAATGCACCTACTCCTTTGTATAGAATCCCACTTAAATGTTAAACTAAATGTAACTAAATTAATGCTTGACTCCCCTTAAATGGAATTATATTCCTAAGTCATTATCCCATGTTGTTTGGTTCTTATCCACCTTGAACATACACAAGAATTCAAAGACTAGTTCTTTATATACCGATTCTGAGATATTGGAGAATTCTAACTAGATATTAAAGTAGACCATTCTCCACATTTCAACCTTTAAAACTAGCTCTCTTAGTACTACCTAATCTTTAAATCATGGTTCCTTAAATTTTTTCATTTAAAAATTTACCACTTTAACTCAATAAATTATATGAATAGAATATCAAGCTATTCTATGGGTGACGCATCAACTTGGATATCCTTAGTAAGCAAGTTTTGATACTCAAGCTCCATATGAGTAATCTCCCTTGAGGTGAAAGGAGCATCTCTCTAATTCTTTCAATGGGAATGTTGTTTTCCTTTCCTAGTGCCAAAGCCTCAGTCTATCTTATCATAATTGATACAAAATGTAAAAAGGAATAAAATTATCCATCAAAAGACCAATCATATTAACCATGTTCTCATAACTTAGTTGATATTGAAACTCAATTTACAAACCAAAATACAAGAATTCCAAAAATAAGAATAGTTCAAACTCAAACTCAAACTCAAACTCAAACTAAACTAATCCCTAAAAAGAATTACAAACAATAAAAATAAATAAACAAACAAACTCAACACTAATTTAAACATAGCAAAGGCAACCTAAAACTTAAATTATACAATTTCATTCATAAACAACAAGTCTAATGCAATTTTTTCGTAAGAATGACCTATGATCAATAACTTATACCTCAATTCAATAAAAATCTTATAAATTTTCTTAAATCCCTATTTTTAGTTGATTCCCATTTATAAATGATAAGAATTGTATGAAATTAGAGCTCAAAAGGGCATTGCATTTTAATGAATCACTAAAAAATAACATTCCTTACTAGCATTTGCAACTACTATCTACAATCTGTGGAAAGAAAGAAAGAAAAGAATTTATAAGGAGGAGGAAGTAAATAAGCATCTGCTAGTTGAGGAAACTATCAATCGGATCAGAACCTTAGTAATTACAAATTTAGCTCACCTTGATTAATCTCCAACAATAAAGTATAGATGGAATTTGTAATTTAGTCTATATCTCCCTAGATGGAATTTGTAATTTAATCTATATCTCCCTTCAACTTGTGTAAATAGCTAAAGGCAACCTTTTAGTGAACTCATTATAATGTTGAAATAACTTTGATATGGTTAATGAAATACTATCCTATAAATTCATGAAATAACACTTTAAATTTTGAATTCAAGCATAAATGCATTAGTTTGAACCCTAAAATAACTACCTACATTTAAGTGCTAAAAATACCTAAATTAAAATTCAAAATTTCACACTTGGTCAATTCATAATGAGGAATAAATGAATGTAAATATCAATAAGGGTCATATAATTTAAATTCAACAAGATTTATACAAAGATAAAGAAAGAAACAATGAATTTATCTCCAAAAACTCCTAAATTACAAAAAAAGGAGTATTCCAAAAAAGAAAACAAAAAATCATTAAAATTTAATGCCCATCTGAGTGAAAAGTTGATGGCAATGGCCTGGGGGGGTAAGAATTGACTAAAGAACTTAGTGAAAATAAGATTGATTAAAAGAAAAGTGAAGAAGAAAAAATAATTGTATATAGGATTTTGTTCATCATTCTAAAGGTTTTATTGCCTATTTAAATAGGAAAAACATGATATCATGTTAGGTTTATATTTATTTACACGAGGCAATAATAGTTTAGTTTTTGGTGAACATGGAGAAGACACAGATATAATGCAACACAAATTCACGTTAGGTTTCATATTTATCTACACAAGGCAATAATAGGTTAGTGTTTGATGAACATGGAGGAGACACGGATATAATACATGCCTACTTTGGTTTAATGGATAAATACTCAAAAAATTAGAGACAATATGAGACTAACATAGGTTGAACATGTATCATGTTTGGTTTGTGTTATCTTGCAATTTGAAACTTATTTTTATAATAAATTGAACTTAAAAGCCATATAAATACATATCAATCTTACCAATATGTTAAATATATTACCGAGCACAAGTCCATGTTATATCTGTGATCTATAAGGGTCAACACTACTTTCAAAAAAATTGAACACAGGGAAGACATAAAGAGGTGTTCTTAAACATGAGTCAGATAGGGGATTGAGTTACACTTGTTTTCCTTAGTGTTGATCACTATTCCTTAAGCATGTGTGGGTGTTCTTCAGTATGGGACAAACACATATACATGTTGATTTTGTGTCACCTATAAACCTATAAAACTCAAACAAAACTAATTACAAGTAAATTAATCATGAGTTAAAAAGTTAAAGACCAATAAATCATAATTATATCCATAAATTTAAAAATAATTTAACTCAGAAACATGCAAAACATACTAATATAATGAAAAAATATATTAAAACTATTATTGAAGATATCAAATTGAAATAAAAAGACCTAAATCATTGGATTGCCTCCTAAACAGTGCCTTTTTATATGTCTTTTAGATGGACTTCTTACTCAAGTATTTTACTTATCATCAGCATTATAAAGATTGAAATTTGAAAATATCTCTTTTATACTTCTAATAAATCACCTCTTAAGTACAACTTTAGGGGTCATCTAAGTTTAAACAAGCCATTATCTTGATACATGATTTCTATAACCTATTTACTAATGAAAGCTTAAGGCAATATAGATTTAATTTTACCTAAAAATAGTCAAAGTTAGGAATTATAGAATAAAACTTGATCTCCCAGTTCAAACCCCTTAGCACATATTATATTTTTTTAATAGCACTTCTTTGCCTTCTTCTTATATATCCTCAAATTTTCATAGGTTATATTGTGCCACTCATAAAGTTCATTTATTTGGAGTATAAATTTTTCAATTACATGGTATAAATCATAGTTAATAAACTTTATAGCCTAAAAGCTCTATGCTTAAGTTACACCAATAAGTAACATGCTTTCCTATAAATTAGTCTATATGGTATGGTACTAACCATTACTTTATAAATAGTGCTATAGTCCTATAGGCCTATAAAGCATCATATAACTTCATAGACCAATCTTTCTTAGAATGTTCCATAATCTTTTCTAGAATTCTTTTTAGTTCCTTATTAGTGACTTCTATTTAGCCACTAGTTTGAGAATGACAAAGGGTAGACAGTGTACATGGAACACCAAATGTTTTAAAAACTTTTTTTAATTGATTATTGCAAAAGTGTGTACCTTTATCACTAGTTATTGTTCTAAGTACATGTAAATAACTTTGTAAGAAACTTAATAATTGTTGTCTTTATTAGTAGGCAAAGCTTAAGCCTTAACCTACTTTGAGACATAATCAATAACAATTGGCACATAATTGTTACCAAAAAGATACAAGAAATAGACCCATGAAATATATTCCTCATATATCAAACAATAAACATTAATGCTAGTTTGAGATATCTCATCCCAATGAGAAATATTAATTCTCCATTGACACTTATCTTAATGCTCTACATACCTTTGTGCAACCTTAAGCAATGTATGCTAGTAAAAGCTTGATTTTAAAACCTTTCTCATAGTTATATTGGCATGATAATAGTCTCTAAATAGTCCTTTATTATAGTGCATCAAGATGTTCATTGTCTTGGTATAAGCTACACACCTCTTAATTGTTTGATCTATAAAATAATAAAATAGGTACATATTCTTCCATAAGTAATTCCTCAAGTTAAAAAAAGAATCTCTTATTCTACTAATAAGTCATTCCTCTTAGTAAACCCTTTTTTTAAGTACAAAATATTCATATTAATCTTATAGAGATGCTCATTAGGAAAGGCATCGTTGATATTTTCCTCAATTAGCTTCTCCATATTATGATTTTTAAGACAAGATAGATGGTCTACTACCAAATTCTCTACTCCTCTCTTATCTTTGATCTTAAGATTGAACTCCTATAATAACAAAACACATCTACTTAATCTTGATTTAGATTCATTCTTACTCAAAACATAACGAAGTGTTAAATCCTCAGTATGAAAATAACTTAGGACATAATAAGGTAAGATCTAAATTTATCGAGTGTAAAAACTAAATTAATTAACTCTTTTTAATTTTTGTATATTCTCTTGTGTCTATCAATGTTTTTCTCGCATAACATATGGGCTAAAAGTGATTATCCTACACTATCCAAACACTTCTTTGACTACAAATCACTAGCATCACACATTAGTTCAAAAGCTACACTCCAATCTAGTTCTACCATTATCAAGGAGTTAGTTAACTTTTTTAAGATAAAAAATAAATTAAGCACTCATTATTAAAATCAAAAGGCCTATCTTTCATAAGAAATTTGGTAAGAGACTAAACTATCTTGGAAAATTCCTTGATGAATCTCCTATAAATCCTATCAAGTCCAATAAAGTTTTTAATTGCCTTAATTAAGGTAAGTGTAGGCAACTTTCTCTGTAGTTTCAATCTCAACCTTATCAACCTCAACACCTTTCTAGATTTTTTTTAACCTAAAACTATCTTTTTCAAACCATAAAATGGCATTTTTCATAATTACGCACTAAGTTGGTTTCCTCATATCACTTAAAGACTCTCTCTATGTTATGTAAATATAAGTCAAAAGAATAAATAAAAATATAAAAATATATATCCATAAATATCTCTATGATGTTCTCAATTAATTCATCAAATATTACTGATATGCACCTCTAAAAAATAATAAGGACATTAGAAAAAACAAAAGGCATCCATTGATAAGCAAACATATTATATGAACATGTGAATATCTTCTTCTCTTTATCCATTGGGGATATGGGAATTTGAAAGTAGTCAGATAGTTTATTTAAGAATAATAATTCATGTTCCCTGCAAGCATTTGATCAATGAAAGGTAGTGGAAAGTGTTCCTTGTATGTAGCATCATTTAGCTTCTTATAGTTGATACATAGCCTCCAATTGGTGATGGCTCTCATAGGAATCAACTCATTCTTTCGGTTTGTTACCACCATCATCCCTCCTTTACTGGGTATTACCTATATGAACATATCATAATTAGGGTAAATAACTCCTAGATTAGGTAGTGTAATTACCTCAACTTTTACCATATCTTTTATATTTAGAATAAGACGCTTGTAAAATTGCACTGTGGTTTAAAATCATCTTCAATAAAAGTTTATAAGTTTAGAAAAGGGGTTAATCCCCTTTACGTTAGAAATACTCCAAGTAATTGGCTCCTTATGTTCCCTTAAAACATTGAACATCTTCTCGTTTGGGTCATGGTTTAAGTAGGCCACAATTTTCACTCTTAATTTTGTAGTGTCAAATAGAAAAGCATACTCTAAGTGCTCTGATAATCTTTTTAGCTCCAATTCTAGCATATACTTAATTGAGGGCTTAATTATGGTCTCCTTCTCTCGTTTTATTTTTTGAAAGGTCTTCTTCCTTATCATAAGCTCATTGGTCTCCAGGGATGTCACATGTTTCACTAGAATATGCTATACATCTTTATATACTCTCTTTATATAATAGAAGTTTTTTAATGCATCTTGTGTGACTATTGCCCACATAGTGTGAAAATTTTCAGTGTCAGTTATATTTAAATAAAAACAAATATCATCTTTATTAAGGGTATGTTTCACATCATTATTATGAAGATTAATGTCTAACAATACATCATAATCATCAAAATATTAAGAATGTCAAAGTGCTTTTGACTAACTTTTTTGCGTACAGTTTTTTCATATAATGTAATCCTTGCATTGTACAATATTTCGATTGGATATAGAGAATGGAATTAATTTCTATTTCATTTGAGTCTAATCATATTAGTTATCTACTATTAGTAGTTGATTATATTAATAACATTTTAAAATTTCAACGTGTGGTTCCATTTTGACCAAGAACTTCTTGAATCAATACTAATCAAGAACAATAGAACATTTTCCTTAATCACTTTAGGATGATGAATCAATTATTAATCGCTCATTAATATTCATATAACTCTAAAAAAGTTACATACTCATAAGGTGTGATATTCACCTGATTATCTCCCTCATTCAAGTTAATCTTATGATTGTAACTTCTCGAGGTAGTAGTTACTAAGTTGGTGTTTTAGAAGTTTTTGCATATTCTTCTACTAGCTGAAATCAATTCTAGCCATAATTTCAATTCTCTCTATATTGAATCCTTTGTCTTCTCTCCACTGAAATTCCACCTTTACCATCCGTCCTTTCTTTTATTGAATATTTTTTTCCTATGCTTTTGTTATATCAGTCCGGTTGGTGGTTATTAGCTGATTTAGTTGAGGCTTCTACCTCATCGGAAGGCTATTCCTAGCCATTCCCTTCCTGCTATAGAGAACGGTAGCCCTCCTTATCTCTAGAAAACTTCCCATCCCTCTCCTGTGAAACAATCGCTGCAGGAACTAACAAATAGATGAATAAAGGAAAGATAAATGTTGGCAATTTATCTCCAAAATCTTAAACAGAAAACACTTGGAAAAATATAATACAAGTTCAACACAACAATGGATTACTCAAGCATTACCAGAATGTGGTTCAGGATGGAATTGTGTCTCCTCCCACTGAAATGTTGAAAGAGGGGGCTCAAGCGTGGTCCAATTCTTTGATTGGATTCTTCTAGTCTAAAGGACCTACTTTTTTCGTAGTGGGAGCATGGACCAAGGCTAGATGGAATAAGAAGGGGTTGGAAAAAGTGATGCTTAAAGAAAATTGATTAGTGTTGTTTAAATTTCTAGATGATGCTAGTTTAACAGAAATCGTGCAGCAAGGGCCATGGGACATAAGTGATCAACCCTTATTTATGAAAAAATGGAAACTTAGTATGGAGTTGGATAGAATTAAGATTGAGGTGTTGACGATGTGGGTGCTATTCGACAATTTACCTATGGAGTTTTAGACAATCTCAGGCCTTAGTTTCTGATAAGTGTGAATTGCATCATGTTTTAGGGCTTAGTTTGTTGTGTATTTAAGTGTTAACTTAATCGTTTAGTATGTGTTTAGGTTAGAATTGTGTTAGTTTGTTAACTAATTGTGTTTAAGTGTTTTTTATGGTTAGTCAAGTCTTTGAGCTTAATTTTTATGTCTTCAAGATCCCTTTATGTGTTTGTTAGTGTTTCAGGGTCAACATCAAAGAACTAAGAAGTTTTAAAGACACTCGGGCTAAAATAATGGCCCACGATCGTGGCATAATAAACTATGATCGTGACAAAAGCATAAGAGTCAGTCCACGATTGTGGCATATGGGCCACGATCATGACAGAAGCCTATAACACAGCCTATGATCGTGGCCTGATTGCTATGATCATGACAAAAAGCCCAGATATGGCC
>JANIIA010000010.1:7646370-7660120 GCA_027478495.1 Erythroxylum alaternifolium | reverse complement strand
TTCAACTTCAACAATTCCATTCCAAAATCAAATTCAAACCAATTTATTTCACATACACACAATGACACAAATCCACCATAAGCAATTTCATTCCAAAACAAAACAATCACTAATCCATTCCAAAACTGTGGCAGCAACTTCTTTAACCTCCAAGTCCTCCACCCACCGATAGCCTCCCATATTCATCAACATAATTACACAAATCCAAATTCAATCCAATCCACAACACACAAAAAATTGTAATTTATGTTTACAGTTTACCAGCAATTTTTGGAAACACCAATCAACAGAGAAGAGAACAGATTAACGAAACAAAATTAATAGACCTAAAAAAAATTTAAACCGTCAAATCTTTGCTCTTTTGGTTGTGGCTTTGGGTTTTCGGGTTATCCAACTGTGAGTGTTGGAGGTTCACTGACTTAGTGGTGTGGTGGTGTGGCGACGACATGTTGTGGATGGTGTTGCGGTGGTGCGGTGGATCTTCGGGGACACAAACCCAGAACACGACTCTGATGACGATGAGGAGAGGAGGAGAGTGATGAGAGCAACCAGAGAAGAGAGCAAGCGTCGACGGCGATGAGGCAACCCAGACGGCGACAAGAGAGAGGTGAGAGCTAGAGAGAGAGAGGGTGAGATTTGAGAGAGAAGAAGCAGCTGCGGCCTGCGGCAGTCAGGGTCGGGGGGTGGGTTAGGCTTTAGGTTTAAAATTTTCATATTTACAAAAGGATCCTCGAATTTTTTTAATTTCCCAAATCTGCCAGGTATTTTTCGGTATTGGGTACCGGCCGGTACCCAACAAAAAACCCCAGTATTGGCTAGTATTTTTAGTCGGTACCGAGGTTAGGATCCATGGTACAGTTATCAGGCCAGTACGATACCTTTCGGCTGATACGGTACGAATCCCATAACCCTGGCTGTGACCGGGGCTTGAACCAATGCCCTCATGGGAGGGCATGGTGAGCCTCCGCCATCTAAACTGATGGCTTATGTCTGTATATATTATACATTGATATTAATTTGAATAAATGTTAATCATCCAACAGATTATTCCATAGCTATTATTTCTATATTTTGCCTTATGAATAACATTATGGATAAAAAGTTTTTATTAATTAATTATTAGGGCTTAGCCACAGCAACCCTAATTATATATAAATTATATATCTATGTAATTAATCACATAAAATTTAGAGACTTTTAATTTTAATTAATTATTTTAGTATAATAAATTTAATTCCACAGGAATTGTTATTATATTTGAATGATTAATTAGGATGAAATATCAAATTAATTTTCTAATTTACCCACAGGTATTGGAAATTGGTGTATAATTTGATAGTTTTACCATATAGTTTAACATAAATTTGTTTGAATTAAAAATTTAGCCCACAGGCAATTTTTATGTCTTTTAAGATATCTTTTACATTGGTAATAAATATATATAATTTGTTAGCCTCAATTTATTGATAAGTAACATGTATGTTTAATTTATGCAACTATTCAAACTGTTAGTTTCTCTAACACAAGTTGTGAAATTCCCAAACTAAGGGGTAAAAACTATAGGATTTGGAAGAAAAGAATTCTTCTTCAATTGGGGTGGATGGACATTGATTATGTTATCTGGAAGGACGAACCACCTAAGGTAACGAAGGTAGCACTACAGTTGAAATTGCACTTTATGAACGTTGGGAGCGATCTAATCGCCTAAATGTGATGTTCATTAAAACAAAAATTTCTACTAGCATTTATGGTTTTGTAGAACATGATAATGTTCGTGCTCTACTGAAGGTTATTGATGAGCATTTCGAAAATTCAGACAAAACACTTACAAGCACCCTAATTATGAAGTTTTCATTTACAAGACTCACCGGTGTCAGTGTGCGTGAGCATAATATGAAAATGAGGGACATTGCGTGCCAATTAAAGAAACTAGGTGTTGAGATGTCTGATTCTTTCCTCGTGCATTACATTTTGAAGACCCTTCCACCACCAAACGGATCCTTTAAAATCTCTTATGATACACATAAGGATACGTGGTCAATAAATGAATTAATGACCATGTGTGTCCAAAAGGAAGGGAGATTATCGATGGAATAGGGAGAAAGTTCACAGAGTGCATATATGACTGTTCAAGGAAAGAAAAAATTAAAGCCAACTTAAAGGGAAGAGGTCAAATACCTATCCAAGTTGACATCAAGAAGGAATCTAAGTACTTCTTTTACAAGAAAAAAAGGACATATGAAGAAGGATTGTGTTAAACATAAGGAATGGTTTGAAAAGAAAGGTAATCTAATCTCACTAGTTTGTTTTAAATCTAATATGGATGAAGTTTGTCATGACGCATAGTGGATTGATTCTGGTTATACAATTCATATTACAAATGTGTTGTAGGATTTGCAAAATCCAAGGAAGTAAGTGGGAAGTGAGCAGTATATCTTATCTAGATGGGGATTGCAATTGGATTTTATATACTGGTTTTATTTTAAAACTAGAAATGACATTTTATATTCCCAATTTCTCTAGGAAATTGATTTTAGTTTCAAGACTTATATCGTATGGATATTCCTTTCGTTTTTCTGACAAATCTTTAAAGTTACATTATAAATATGAATTTATTAGGAATGGTACAATATTTGATGGGCCTTTCTGTTTTAATTTACAAGATAAATACCTGTTACAATGCAACACATGTTCATGCTGGAACAAAACTTTGTGTCATAAATGAAAATTCCTCTATTTTGTGACATCAGAGATTAGGACATATCTCTATAGAAAGAATTAAAGGATTGGTGACTAACGGAGTACTTAGTACTTTAGATTTTGCTGATTTTGATATTTGTATGGACTGTATAAAGGGAAAGCAGACTAACAAATCAAATAAAGGTGCCAAAAGAAGTTCAGATATATTAGAAATCATACATACAGATATTTGTAGTCCAAATATGGACTCACATGGTCAGAAATACTTCTTCTCATTTATAAATGATTGTTCACGATATATGTATCTCTACTTGTTTTATAACAAGAATGAAGCATTAGATGCTTCTAAAATGTTCAAAGTAGAAGTATAGAAACAATTTGGTAAGCAAATTAAGATGGTGAGATCTGATAAAGGTGGGGAATATTATGGTAGATATACTAAAGGTGGACAAGCACTTGGTCTCTTTACGAGGTATCTTCAAGAAAATGGGATAATAGCCCAATACACTATGCTTAGATCTCCGGACCAGAATAATGTGGTAGAAAGAAGAAATCGAACATTATTGGACATGGTACAGAGCATGCTGAGTAGCTCCAAACTGTCCAAGTCCTTGTGGATTGAATCTCTTAAGATGGTTATGTATATATTAAATTGGGTACTAACTAAGGCTATTCAAAAGATGCCATTTGAGTTATTTAAAGGTTGGTAACCGAGTTTGCAACATATACGCATTTAGGGATGTCCTCTGAAGTAAGAATTTATAATCCACAAGAGAAGAAATTAGACCCAAGTACCATAAATGGGTATTTCATTGAATATACCAAATGGTTTAAGGGATGTAGTTTTTATTGTCCATCATATCATACTAGAATTATTGAATCAAGAAATGTAAAATTTCTTGAGAATGACTTGATTAGTGGGAGGGATCAATTTCAAGATACAGTCTTTGATAATGATCATATAGATACTCAACCTTCCACCTTAAATAGTAAGGTGAATGTCATTCATTATGATCCTCAAGGTCAAATAGACATTGTACAACCAACTATTGAAATTCAACAGCCTACTGTAAACATACATGATAATCAAGAAATTTCATAAGTTTTTAATATTCTATTAGATCCAGTTATTCAAGAATTACCTGACATCATTCAGCAACCAGTTGAACAATAGACTCTACAGAAGAATGTTGGTGCAATATTAAGGAGATCTATTAGAATAAGAAAATTAGCTATTACTAGTGATTATGTTGTACATCTAAAGAATCTGACTATAATATAGGAGTCGAAAATGATCCTAAAACCTTTTCACAAGCCATGAGTTGCAATGAATCAAGTTTGTAGTACAATGTTATGAAGGAAGAAATGAATTTTATGAAGAATAATGATGTTTGGGATCTTGTTGAGTTGCCTAAAGGAGCAATACCTATAGGTTGTAAATGGGTATTTAAGATAAAGAAAGACTCTTTAGGCAACATTGAGAGAAACAAGGCAAGACTTGTTGCTAAAGGATTCACTCAAAAGGAAGGAATCGATTACACAGATACATTTTCTCCTATGTTTAAAAAGGATTCACTTCTTATAATTTTAGCATTGGTTGCTCACTTTGATTTAGAATTGCATCAAATGGATGTGAAAACAACTTTCTTAAATGGTGACGTAGAGGAAGAGGTTTACATGAAACAACCAGAAGGATTTTCCTCTACTAATGGTGACGATTTGGTTTGAAAACTTAAAGATTCATATATGGATTGAAATAAGCATCCTGCCAATGGTATTTGAAATTTTATAATATTATCTCATCATTTGGTTTTGAAGAAAACGTCATGGATCAATGTATATACCAAAATGTTAGTGGGAGTAAAAAAATTTTCTTGTAATATATGTGGATGACATATTACTTGCAACCAATGTTAGGAGTTTGTTACATGATGTGAAAAAATTTCTCTATAAAAATCTTAAAATGAAAGATATGGGTGGTGCGTCTTGAGTCATTGGCATTAAGATACATCGAGACAGATTTTGTGGTGTTTTGGGTTTATCTCAAGCAACCTATATTAATAAAGTTTTAGAGAGATTTTGGATGAAAGATTGTTCACCTAGTATAGCACCCATTGTGAAAGGGGATAGGTTCAATTTGGACCAATGCCCTAAAAATGATTTTAAAAGGTAACAAATAACAAACATTCCAATTGCTTCTATAATCGGAAGGTTGATGTATGCTTAGGTTTATACAAGACTTGACATTGCATTTGCTATTGGAATGTTAGGTAGATATTAGAGTAACCTAGGATTAAATCACTGGAGAGTTGTAAAGAAAGTATTGACGTACCTTTAAGGGACCAAAGATTACATGCTTACATACAGACGCATCAACAATCTGGATATAATAAGGTACTCAGATTTAGATTTTACTGGGTGTGTTGATTCATAGAATTCAACATCAAGTTATATCTTCATGTTAGCTAATGGAGTCATATCTTGGAGGAGTGCCAAGCAGTCTTTGACTGCTACTTCCACTATAGAGGCTGAGTTTGTTTCTTATTTTGAGGATATATCACATGGTGTATGGTTAAAGAGTTTCATATCTAGGCTTAGACTTGTTGATTCCATTTCTAGGCCATTGAGAATATAATGTGACAATTCAGCTATTGTTTTTCTAACTAAAAACAATAAGAGTGGTAGTCGAAGTAAACACATCGATGTAAAGTTTTTATCTATAAGTGAACATGTTAAAGATAAGAAAGTGGTCATTGAACATGTTAGCACTTACTTGATGATATCTGATCCTTTAACAAAAGGCATGCCACCATTGAAATTAAAAGATAATGTTATTAAAATGGGATTGAGTTCCATTATAGTTTTCACTATATAGACAATGGTATTTCCATGAAACTCTTATAATATTTTCTTATATTATAATGCACAGTATTGATTTTTAAGAAAATTGATTATTTTGGACCTGGAATAAACAAATGGTTTATTCAATAAGTAATGTTACCACATTCAGTTGACACAATTATAGTATATTATAATACATGGAAGATAGTCCTCAAGTACTAGAGGACCTATCACTATGATTCATATATTATACTTGGATCGGATTAGGATTTGATACTAGGTTAAACGTATGGACCAAGTGGGAGAATGTGACAAACTTTCATATTCGTGATATAGTAATGGTCCAAACGTTATGCATTTAGTGGGTATTCAATTCCTGGTTTTATGGTAACTCTTATTGTGCTTGATAGAAGCACATTCATATAGTTTTTTCTCTGATTTTAGGTCCCTAAGATTCTATTCTCTTCTGTCAACATACATCATCATATTTGGGAATTGAGAGCTTAGAAGAATTCCAAAAATGTAGCTCTTTAAGAACAAACAACAATGGCAGGAGGTAATTTTGTTTTCTTCCGCATTTATTCTAATATATATTATTGTTGAATATATGTTAGAACTTGCTTACATTAATTTCGCTAATTTAATCTTCTATGCATAATTAAGGAAAATTATTAGATAGTTGTCTTACTAAAATTAACAATTGGGTTCTAAATCAACTCGAATAATGAACCAATCTAGCTTTTGTATTCAACAGGTTATTATCCAAATTAATTATGGAAACCTGACTACTAATTACCACATAGGTTAATATATTTCTAGTTCTTAACTTAAGCGTCCATAGTTTCTCGATCCGTATTAAAATTCTCCTCAGACCTTCATTTAATACTAAAAATGATGCAAAATTTAGTCATTCTATTACATCCATTCAGCTCAGAAACCATAGAAATAGATAAGATGACAAATCCGTAACTCACCATCCATTAGTCAACTAAAATAGCTACATTAATTCTTAAGAAAAAGAGATCAACCCATCATAGCATAAACATAGTTCATCATCTCCATACACTTCAGTCTCATGTTAGTGTCAACAAAAGTATTAAAGCAATAAAATAGTGAATACTAAATGAACTATGAAAAGATAAGAAATAATAGCCGATTAAGCTAACAAAGTAATAAGTTTACTAAATAAACAAGAAACGCTGCAACATATGAATAACAGAGCAAGCAAACAGAGATCCGGTGAATGAGGTGCAGTGGTCTCCTGTACCTCTCAAGCTTCCCACATTAGCTCTCGCCTTCTACTTCAGCCTGTTTTCACCAGATGGTCAAAGGCTTGGTTCTGCTTCCAAATCTCTGCCATGTTTCTCTCTTCTTCCGGGACTCTTTTTATTCTCTTCTCTTCTTCCCTTCTTTCTCTCTATTTTCTCTGTCTCGAAGTGTCTCTGGTGTGTTGAGTCAATAATGAAGAGTGAATGATGAATGATTGATAAGGCGCCACTCTCTATTCCCTTTCTATTTGTAGTATGACTCTAGGTTTAAGGTTTCCAGTCGTCACACCTACACATAACACATGATAAGTTAATGAATTAAAGAAAAAAAAATGAGTGAAGGGGGTGACAAGTTAAGTCACCCCGTGAGGGCACTTGTCACAATGGTGACAAGTTAAGTCACCACTTTTCTTTTTTTATTTATCTTTTCATGCAAAATTTATGTGACTTTTCCTTCAACCTTCATGCAAAATTCACAAAATAATCCAATTAACATTCATACAATATTCACACCATTTCAACTCAATTTATCTTAAATTTGGATAAAAACACAAAGATTTGTAACGAAAATCAATATATGAAAGCAATTAAAAGCAATAAAAACTGGACACAATAAACAAAATATTGCATACTTTACCAAATCATAACTGTCATACAATTGGAAATAAGCAGTGAATTGGATCATTAGAAATTCTAAGGAAAAACTAATACTTCTCTTTACAAAGTAGCCTTCACTTTCACTATCTATACTATTTGAAAAGAAAAAATGCCCGAAGATTCATTGATAAGAAAGAAGAGAAATATGATATTACAGGCAATATCATAAAACCAACCAGAGCTAGCATCTGTGCCAAAAATGTTGAGCAGAGTCTCTCTTTAGAAATGAAAAGTAGGTGGAGTTTATAACTCATCTTAGTTCTTTACTTTTTTCTTTTGGAATACCCTAGAATTTATTGCAACTTTGTAATAGTTTCATTTATAGTAAATACATTATTCATTTTTCAAAAAAATAAATTTTATAACTATCAGGAATTAAAACATAACTTCGACCGTAATAAATTTGAAAATAAGGGAGCGGAAGGCTAATTGCCTGAATCGCCTGATTAGTATATAATTTTTAACATTTTTGGGTAATGAAATAATCTAATTGGCAGAATCGGCCCATTATTTAATAGAATGGAAGACTTTTATCCATTTTGACCTTTCAGGAAAGATTATCTTTCTGTAATGTCATTTTTAATAGTATGCTATGCTGTATGCATTTATTTTGTATTTCATTATAGCTTACAAACTGATGTTGTCGCTCTTTCTCTCTCTACTCTCTTTCTGCTATTTTAGTCAGAGAAACCCAATTCCCTGCCTCACCTCACCTGTCTTTCCTTTCCCTCTGAGCAAACAAAACTTCTGCTCTCTTTCATGTTTTCAACTGTTCGCGTTTGACTTTTCCAAGTCCCGCTCCTAAGTTTGGACCCAGCCTAAATGCATCCCACCAACGTCACACCGTCGCTGCCGTCGGAACAACCGCCACAAACACTCCTCGACCTGATCACTAGCGTCCTCTCACTCCTCCTCTTCTCGTCCCTGAACGTCCAGTCTTTCACCGGACGGTGGCAAGTGATTCGCACCAAACTCACCTCTCTCCAGTCATCGCTCTCTTCGCTCTCCCATTCTCCTCACTGGTCCCAAAACCCGATCCTCCACACACTCCTCCCTTCTCTTCTCTCCACTCTCCAACGCCTCCAGTCTCTCTCTCACCAATCCTCTCTCTCCTCTTTCAATGGGGGCAAGCTTCTCTTTCAAAGCGACCTCGACATCGCATCCTCTTCTCTCTCCAGTCACCTCCACGACCTCGATTTGCTACTCCGATCTGGAGTCCTCCACCAATCCAATGCCATCGTTCTCTCGCAGCCTGGTCCTGGCTCCGAGAAGGAGGAATTGATCTTCTTCGTTCGGGATCTTTTCACTAGGCTTCAGATTGGTGGGGTCGAGTTTAAGAGGAAAGCCATGGAATCGCTTCTTCAGCTACTAAACGACAACGAGAAGTCTGCGAGCGTTGTCGCTAAAGAGGGGAATGTTGGGTATTTGATCGGGTTGTTTGATTTTAACAACACCCAGAATTTGATTCCAGAGCACGCGGTTTTGTCTGTGTCGATACTGGCTTCGGCTAACGATGAATCCAGGAAGATTGTGTTTGAAGAGGGAGGTTTAGGGCCTTTGTTGAGAGTTCTAGACACTGGGTCTATCCCCTTGAAAGAGAAGGCGGCGATTGCTATTGAGGCAATAACTAGTGATCCTGAAAATGGTTGGGCGATTTCGGCCTACGGCGGCGTTTCTGTGTTGATTGAAGCGTGCCGATCCGGTTCACAAGCTACCAAGACTCATGCTGCTGGGGCTCTTAGGAACGTTGCCTCTGCGGAGGACATCAAAATGGCTCTGGCGGAGGAAGAAGCCATACCTGTTCTACTCAATCTGTCGATTTCAGGCTCTAAAGCCGCACAAGAAAAAGCAGCCAATTGCATCCAAATACTTGCATCTTCTGGCGAGTATTTTCGGACACTGATACTACAAGAAAAAGGTTTGCAGAGGTTAATGGAATTGATTCATGATTCGTCGAGTGCGGATACAATAGAACACGTATTGCGAGCACTCAGCTCACTCTCAGTCTCAGATTCAACATCTCGGGTCTTATCATCATCAACTGGATTTATCATTAACCTGGGAGAATTTATCAAACGCGGAAATTTAACCGTGCAACACATTTCTGCGTCCCTTCTCGCTAGTTTGTCAATAAGCGACGGGAACAAGCGAGCAATTGCGAGTTGCATGAGCTCATTGGTGAAGCTAATGGAGTCACCGAAGCCAGTGGGTCTACAGGAGTCATCTGGGTTTGCGTTGGTGTCCTTGTTGACCGTTCGATCCAATAGGAAAGAATTGATAAGAGATGAAAAAAGCGTTATGAAATTGGTTCTAATGTTGGATCCCATGTACGAGCTCGTCGCCAAGACGCTGCCGGTGATGGTGGTGGTGGCGCTGTTGAGTGGAGGAAGCAATGGGTGCAGAAAGAGGCTTTTGTCTGCCGGAGCGTACCACCGTTTGCAAAGATTGACGGAGATGGAGGTCACCGGAGCTAAAAAAGCGTTGCAGAGACTAGCCGGAAATAGACTCAAGAGTATCTTCTCAAGGACATGGAGGGAATGACGGCAAGAATAACTAACCCCGCCAAGAAAGGTACGCGATTTTAAAGGGTAAAAATGGAACTGGAAATTCTCTTTTGATTTATCACCACATTAAGGATAATATAACTTGAAAGTACAGTTTTACCCCTAGTCCGGAATTTATGGACCCGCCATTTTAAAATACGAGCTAGTGTTGTGCACAGCTCACAGAAGTGCGGTGGCTTAGCCTTAACCCCATGAATTAAGGCATCACGCAAAAGTAAGAGCGAATTCCCTAAACGCCGGATTTCTTTACGAGAGAATTGTACTGTAAAATGGATCAAGACGGTGAACGCTTTACTGTGTTTTGTTAGCTTTAGTTAACATCCCTATTGGTGCCGGATTTCTTTACAAGGGGATTTTACTGTAAAGGCGGTGAACCCTTTACTGTGTTTTGTTTGTTGTTGTTAACACCCGTATTGTGTATTCTTATAACTGCAGGAGTCCTTGTGGATTTTCTAACTCTCAAAGAACGGGGACTCCCATGTGTATCATTTGGCGGCAACATACTTTCGTATACTACTACTAAAGAAAGTTTATACAATACCACTTACCCTACTCTTTATTATGTTATAAGAGGTAGGAAAGGAGCAAGGATGCGGTTTTTTTGGGAGTATCCTCATTTGATTTTAATTTTTGATGTTAATTTATTCACTCATGGAGTTGTAAGAGTTGAGGACTATCATATGTTTTCTCCATTTCTTCATTTTGGCAATGTAAATCACCAAGTCTGTATTACTTACCGGAATGAGATTAGATAACATAGTTTGTGCAAAAGCATTTTTTATTTTTGTAGTTTCTTAAAACACTAGTTATTATGGAACTGAATCTGAACCCAAGTTAATTTGTGGTGGCTTTTATCGTAGGTGGGTCCTGTTGGCTGTTGCTCTTTTTTAATAAGAGAGACAAGTTGTTAATGTTATTATAAATACTGGAATATTAATTTAAAATTTTAAAATAATATTAAAATGTTTAAAATTTTAATTTAATATGAAATAAACTAATCAAATCTAATAAGATTTGCTTGACTGGTGAGCAGAATTGGGTTTTAGACTTTTAGAAAGAAAAGTAACCGAGTCCATGACTTACGAGAGGGAGGCTCGGCGCAGATGTAGGGTAGTGATGGGGTGTTGGCGACAGGAATTGCGGGTTCCAATAGAAACTAAATTCACCGCCAGCGACGTCACATGGGAAAGCTGTAAGTACCCAGACATTTATATAATAATAACAATCTTATGTGTGGGTCCACAAGGTCACATGTCATTGCCTGCTCTTTCACCGTCCTTTTCATTCGCAAAGACCTATGTGTATGTCCCGTGAACTTTCCCTTTAAATCAATGCTTAATGTCACTGCCTGGCTTTCACGGCTGTAGTAACGTACTTTTCCTCAGCTTTTTTCCTTTTTAACTTCCCGCCAAAATTCACGGTTCACGATGGACGATATTTTTCTGGAAATTAAAAATAAATAAAATGTTAAATGGAGCAAGTGCAGTGTCAGTTGCATGCATCCGAGTCTAGTAGATATAGAATTATGAACTGCAAAACTTGGTTTTAGAACTAAGGAATAGACCAGACTATTACTAATCTAATGATGGAATACCATTCAAACTAGCTAACTAATATAAAAGAGACAGAATGCGCTCATCTTACTTCTTTGCTTTGATCTGCATTAATTCCTCTAGTTTTCTATCATGAGTTGGGACAATATGCTGAATTAGCAGTGGCTCTAAGCTGTTGCTTTCCATTGTCTATTCAGTTTCATTTTCAATGTCTCTGATCTCGGTATCATTTCTATGCCACAGTTCTATCTCAAGTTCTAGCTGAGTGTTATGCACGGGCTAATCTTCATTTCCTTCTCCTTGACGAAGATTGTCGCTCAGTTCCATGGCACTCGTTCTTTGACAAAGCATTTGCCCACCAAACTTTTCACTTTTTTTGTTTTTCTCAATCCAAAAAATGTAAACTACACAATTATAAATTATTAAACAATTTTCCTTTAATCTTTGTATTGCTATGTCCATTTAACTACCTGTTGTAATGTATCTTTGTTACAGTTCAAATTAAAGCTATCAAAGATTTTTCTCTATGGAGATTGAGGAATTGAAGAATAAATGACCTAAAAATTTATTGTCATTATTACAACGCGAACACAAAGAGTTTAAAATGTTAAAATTAATCTTATCCCTTGTTCTCAATCTCTTTATAATTAGTTTATTTTTATACCAATATAATTTTACCACAAGCGCACAAAGCTACTACCAGTAACTATGGGTCAACTCCATGAACACAGATATTATTAGTAACTACATTTCTCTTATTATCTACTAAACAAAATGAATTTTGGTTTTTAATTAAGAAAATAACAACTAACAATTAAAATAAAATAGGTAGCAATATTGAACTTAAAAATGAAAGAAATCACTCAAAAAACAATAATATTAGGAATTAATGTCTAGTTAATAGATCTCCCTAAAACCATTAAATAATTAACCATTTATTATGTAATTGTTTTATTGATTATTAGATTGTGGAAATTCTTATCGAATATTAATAGCAAGTCTACTAAGAACTAATCATAAGTTTATCAACCGAATTACTCAGGTTAAAGTTTATAGGATTTCTTTATGATTTGCAAATTTTGCTATTAGATTTGACCCTAATCTAAATGACTTATGTCGATCTATCTTTAGGTTTGTAATCAACTCCTTTCAATTATGGTAGATCTATTTATACACTAGATTTCCCAATCTCTATACTATGAAATCAGATTATGAACTAATATTTCGGATCTATTAGAACATATATTAAACACATAACTGAATCAAAATAAATCAGTCAAAAAGATTGCATTAAATGAAATAATCAAAACATATTGTTATCTCAAATAGGTTTCATCATACCTAGACATTAAAACGCTTTTAGTTATACATAGTAGAAAATGAAATCAAATATAAACTGGAAGAAAAACAAACAAAAAACACAGAGTTCATAATTTTAAATCTCCCGTTCTCTTCTATTGAATGTTCTTGCAAGGTAGAAGGATGTTACATTCCATTGGATCTTTTAATGATTGCCTCACGTTCTTTATGTTTCTAGATCAATATCGTCCCTTCTGGATGTTCTCCACTTCTAGAATTGTCTCCAAATTCTTTGAAAATCTCTCTTCGTTTGCCTTCATTGATGTCCTTTTATAACAAATTTTAGGAATTTTTAGGACATACACAATCTGATACACATCGTTTACCAAATCGTGTATTTCCAAAAACACTTAAATCGTGACTTTACATATTTTGAGAGACTTACATGGTCACATATACAGCCATGTACCTCTCAATTGCTTCAAATCTTCATTTTATGCCACGATGTCACCCGAATTCCTTTCCTTTTGGGCTACGAAGGTAATTATCACTTACAAATGCACTTGAAGTGAATTAACTATCAAATATACAAGAAAATTATAAAATATTAAGCAAAATACATCAAATATGGATTTATAAATATAGTCAAATATGCATTTATCAAATATCTCTCACTTAAGCTTTTGCTTGTCCTCAAGCAAACCATAATCAAAATTATCAATTTTACATCATCAATCCATCATTAATCTTAACTATCCATTAGTGATGGCAATGGGCATTTAGTTATGGTAGGCCAGGATGGCCAGCCCACGACTCGGCCCACTAACCAACCCACCAGCCTGTGGCCCCCTCAATGGCCCGCCGAGCC
>JANIIA010000010.1:7595411-7611504 GCA_027478495.1 Erythroxylum alaternifolium | reverse complement strand
GGGTTTTAAAATACTGTGGTTTCCTTATGATGCTTTATAATGAATAATAATATGATGCCATGTGAAGTTTATGTAGTTTTCGAACGTAGTTCTCCCTTATCGTAGGATATGTATCGAAATGACTTCGGGCATCACGGTGTGTACCTTGCGATAAGGGGCGCTACAATGAGAAAGACTATGTTTCCCTATCCAATATGAACCATTAGTACCAATGATTTCACTCATCATTATGGTAGGATTTTTGTCTCTTTCGATCCTAATCAAATGAGGATTTTGAACTCTATAATCACAAATCGAATTCTACATTTATACATGGAATTGACTTAAGAAAGAACTTGAATTCATATATCTTTTTTTATGGCTCTAACTTTTATTTTTAGAGAGCTCCCTTATAGCATAAGCTTGGGGACATTAATGCTCTTATAGAAGGTCTATAAACACTGCTTAGTGATTTTAATAACACATTGTATCTTTTAGAAGATGAAGGGAATTACTCCTTAAGGAACCACAAGCAAAATATACATAACTGCATTTCAAATCTAGATATTACTAATTTAAAAATGAAGGCTTACTTTTATACATGGAGTAATAAGTAGCAAAGGAGACAGTTTATAAGAAAGAAGCTTAATAGAGTGATAATTGCTTGATAGATTACATTTTTAATCCCATGTTTAGAGCATTCTGTTTATTTATTTATGAGTTTTCAATGGTTTTTGGTACTTAATTCGTTCAGATTATGTTTTTAGTTCTTAATTGCCTTCATGGGTTAGAAGGAGCTAAAATGATTATGATTATGAACTAAAATTTTAATAGTACTTATATTAGATGAACTTTGGGATAGACCTTGCATTGATTTTGTTGTAACTTAATTCATTCTTAAGTTTTATTGAGATTTTGTGTTCTTAGTTATTCTTAAATTAATATTCCTAATGTATTAATTCATGTATGATTTCATACAATTGAGATTGAGAAATCCTTTTGTATGAATAGGTCTACCATAACTAAAAGAGTTGCATGTAAATGTAGAAATAGGTCGACATAAATACTCTAGATTAGGGTCAAACCTAATAGTGAAATTTATAAATCTATTAACACAATCTTAGGGGTTTTAACTAGAAAGAGATTTCAATCAACTAAGAGTCAGGTGTTAATAGTCTAAACTAAAGATATTAATATAAGATAGGAATTTCCACAATCCAACAAACTACAAATTAAATTTAGTAAAATTATAATTGCATGAGAAATCCTAAGGGGATTTAAAGTCTAAGTACCACTATTTTCTTTGATTGTTTCTGAGTTTAATCTTCATTCTAGATAGTCAATTGTGTTGATTTATTTTAGTTTATTATGTTAATTTTGCATTTGATTTATCATAATCACAACAATTTGTTAGCTAGATAATAGAAAGATGGTAAGTACTAACACTTCTAGTTCTCAAGTTATTGAACTGTACTCGCCAGTGTTGGGCACCATGCACTTGTGACTAAAACATGAAATTACACCATCAAAGAGCTATGGTGAACAATCTTTAGCTAAGCAATTTTCCTAAAAGTGTTGCATCATTGAGGAATCCTATATTCTCTTATCATTTTCCATTTGTCATTAATGGCCTTAACTTGAAAAGGACCATTTACTTTCGTTTCAAGTTTAATAATTAATTGATTAATGATCTTAAATTTGAAAGTGTGATCTTAAAAGGGATGTCTCATCAATTTAATGGACATAAGTCCTTTACTTGTATAAGAAAACTACAAAGGATTAAAGAGGAACTTAAATTACTTAAAAAAAAAGAAGAATACAATGAATCCTAACTTATTGTTGCATCAGTTAAAGATAAGCTAGATAAGCTGTAACAAATGCTTTATCAATTTTCTCTTAATATCTTGTCAAAACAGGAGGAAAAGATGTCTTATCTTATTATATGCAGGTTGTTAAGGTTAATTATTCCTTTCTAAATTAAAGATTAAGGATTCAATGGCTTGAGTATAGAGACAAAAATACTTCATTTTTTTAAATAAATTTGTGCTCTTAAGGAGGAATCATAGTATAATTACTTCTCTTATAATGCATAATGGGCTTATTATCTGATCGTAGTTTGATCTTATAAAGGCCACTTATGATTATTTCAACTAGTTCCTTTAGTTCTCATCTAATTTCTCCTCCTCAGTTCAATTGCTACAATCCTTTATTATTGATAAAAATTCTTTAGTTGATGCATATTTATTAATTGAAGACAATCCTCTTTACTTTTTATCCAAATAAGGTCCCATGTTTCATGTTTAGATTGTCTAAATGCTCTTTTCTTGTATAAGTCATGGCATTTATTGAATTCATTAATAGTGGTTGCATGCTTAGAGAAATAAACAAAACCTTTATCACCTTAATGCCAAAGATTGCCAAATTCTAACACTTCGAAGGAATCCAGGCATATCTATTACACTAACATAAATTACAAGCTAATTTCAAAATATTTGTTTTTAGGATCAAAGAAGTGTTACAACCATTGATTAGTTCTTCTCAAGGTGCATTTATGTTAATAAGATCAATTAGTGATAATGTGTTATTGGCATAAGAATTCTTTAAAAACTATAAGTGGAAGCACTCCTCCAGGAGTTATGCTATCAAAATGGACTCCAATAAGGTCTTTGATTCTATTTATTGGGTATTATTATCAATACTTTGCATGTTTTTGGTTTTCCTCCAAGGTTTGTTCATTGGTTCTCTCAATGCATTTCCAGTATGTCTTACAGTGTATTAGTAAATAGTGAGCCTATCAAATTCTTCAATGGTGCCTAGGGGCTTGGATAAGGTTATCATCTATTTTCCTACTTATTCATTCTTGCAATGAAAGTCTTATCAAGCATTATGAATTATTTAATTAAGCATAAAAGGAGCTTTAAATATCATAAATTTAAGCAACTTAAAATTCATAACCTCTTTTTTGCTGATGAGTTATTGCTTCTATTTGAGGCATATTCCAACTTTATAAGGCCTTTTAAGTTGCTTTAAAGAATCGTATGGGCTAGAAATGAATAAGGATAAAAGTTGCTTCTTTATATCCTTATCTGCTACAGGTCTCTCTTTTTTTTGTATTACTAGTTTGATAGGATTACAATAGAAATAGCTTGCTTGTACCTATCTTGGAGTTCCTTATCTCTAGTAGGAGGCCATCTTATATGGATTTCTTACCATTCATTGAGAAAATTAGAAAAGGATCAGCAATTGGAGCAACAAAAGCCTTACTTATGTTGGTAGAGTTCAATTAGTAAATTCAATGTTGATTTCATTACATGTTTATTGGTCTTCACATCTTGTGTTTCCAAAAAGTTTGGTCAAGATCCTAGAAAGATTGTTACAAACCTTTTATGGGCTGGTCAAGTAGTTAGGAACTACAAAGGTAAGATTAAATGGAAAACTATATGCCTGCCTAAGGATGAAATTGGTTTACGGATAGGCTTGATCAAGTAAAGTAATAAAATCCATGTGATATAGAGGTTACAAAGGATCCTAGAAGACAAGAAGTCTCTTTGGGCAAAAGTCAGTGCATTCAATTACCCAAAAAAAGTAAGTGCATTTATATCACTTAAAATCTGACAGTTTTTGGTCAACATTTCCCAAAATCAACTCATCCTTTTTTTTATTAAATTAGGTAGCCTGGTTTTGTCGAACTAATCTTAAGCCCCTAAGACCCCACCCCCAGATTCTTAGAAGAGATAAATCTGGAACTTCAAGGTCAAACTCCTAGGTCTCTTAGGTTCCTACGTAGCTTGTACACTTCTACGCATAAGGAGTCTTCATATACTGATTGATCAGTTGCTGATTGATCACTGCCCCCTTCAACATGAGGTTCCCAATAGTGCAAAACTCCCACATTGTCGCTGGAAGTAAGACGTCTGCAATTGATCCGACCAAGAAGCATTCTTAGGGGCTTAGAGGATCATCAACAAGGAAATCTGGAACTCTAAGGTCGAACTCCAAGGTCCCTCAGGTTCTTACCCAAAAAAAGTAAGCGCATTTATATCACTTAAAATCTGACAATTTCCAGTCAACATTATCAACTCTTTTTTTTATTACATCAGGTATCCCGATTTTGCCGAACTAATCTTAAGCCCGTAAGACCCCACCCCCAGTGTAACATCCCACTACCATAGGGTACGTACCTAAGCTTTTAGGAACATAACCTACGATAATGGTATGTTAGAGCAATTACACAAATCTAACTTGCATATGGCATCATCTAATATACTCAAAATCATTATCATTTTCTCTTAAAACGTTCACTTCATTCACTAAAAAAACATACATTGTTCTTCTCAACGATTGTTTACAAAACTCTATACAGGTTCTAACAAAGTTACAAAATGACAACAACTATGTTCCTTCGAGAGTCAGCTCGGGAGTCATTTGACAGACCTCTGATCCATATCTCTATCTACAGAAACTTTACGTCTTGACTATAACCTAGGTCTCCTGTCTCGTACCTGAAAAGCCACGGTGCAAATTTTTAATGAGTTTTGCGAACTCAATGAGTGAACCATCATTAATGAATTCACCAGATTACACAAATACAATACATATACCATAGTTATTCATTCCTTTGGATAAGCATCCATTCTGAAATTAGCATAATAGACAACAACACATTACAACATGCATATCGTTGACATATTGCGCACGTAATTTCATAGAACATGCATGAGACTCATATTCGTTCTTATTGTTGTGACTGAGTGCCTTTCACACACATATACAAAGTTTGGCCCAAAGGGCTCAATCGGAACAAATTCACGGAGCATAGCTCAACGGGCAGAACATATAGATCACGGAGCAAAGCTCTACGTGGAAGCGCTTCTAACTAGCATCTCAAGTCACAACGCCTTTATCTGAACATGCATTTTATGAAATGCTTCAAATACTGAATAGATCATAAACAAAATCTTATGCAAATGCTCAAATGATGTTTTCATAATCATCGGACCTCAGTCCGACATTCAACTATTGTTGAGAAACAGAATCATTTGAAATCATAACAAATCAGACACTTCCAATATGTGATCGCAGAACAACTAGTAGGACCTCAGGTCCATAATTCAGAACCAGCACACACACAGTCCAATGATGTTGGAAGTTAACAAGTCAAATACATACAATCAAATAATCCTAGGAATTCATCTAGGTTGACTCAAAGTACGTTTCCAGAAGCTATTGCCTCGATGGTCCGGTGATGTCCAATTGTCGTCCGTCGTGCTCCTCTAAAACATACAGAACACATTCACAATTATCACCTTTTGTACAAACGTACCAAGTATATCAATGTACAAAAGTATGGACAATGCGTGATCAATGTCAATTCCAAGATTTCTTCATAACTTCTCTCTCTTGTCAACACTCACTTAGATATAAGAATACTTAGGTTTATGCCTTACTAAAACCATTAACATCACGACTCATTTCTAATTAACCTCTTTCCATGACATTCTTTCAGGTCTCAGGTGATATAAGTTTATTTACAGAAGATGCATCGTTACAGACTATGCATCCTTACAGAAGAAGATGAGTTACAGAAGAAGATGACGTCACCCAGAGGGAGCTGACGTAATCACAGAAGAAGTTTTACTATTAGCATAACTTTTCCTACAAGCATCGGATTGAATTTTTCTTTATATGATTCGAAAGAGGACATCAAGATGTACAAATTTCACGAAGACCTTAAAGACCAATTTTATCTTCTGGAGGGTCAAAAATAGGATAGAAAATATACAATGAACAGTAATCCAGAAGAAGTTTATAAATAGTAACACAGAAGATGTTTTACAATTGCCATAACTTTCTCTCGAGATGTCGGATCAAGGTGTTCTTTATATGATTCAAAAGACGACTTCAAGATCTACAGCTTTCATGAAGACTCAGAGACGAACTCTATCTTCTTAAGGGTTAAAAATGGAACAGACGATAGGTATAGATGAAACACAGAAGAAACAAAATACAGAAGAAGTTCATGAGCAGTAACACAGAGGAAGTTCATGAACAGTAACACAGAGGAAGTTCATGAACAGTAATACAGAGGAAGTTCATAAACAGTAACACAGAGGAAGTTCAGGAATAGTAACATAAAGGAAGTTCACGAACAATAACACAGAGGAAGTTCAGGAACAGTAACACAGAGGAAGTTCATGAACAGTAACATAGAGGAAGTTTCGTCCACTTAGGTAGAAAGCAGACGAATGCAAGAAGCAAATGAAGCAATACTCTGACGAAGCAAAAGGCAGACGAAACAAAAGGCAAAGGAAACCAAAACACAGACGAAGCAATACAGAGGAAGATGACGTCACCCAGAGGAAGCTGACGTCATCACAGACGAAGCAATACAGAAGAAGTTTGTTCTCAGAGGAATCAAAACACAGATGAAGCTGGTTCATAGAGGAATGCATCTTGACAGACGATGCATCCTCACAGAAGAAGATAACTTACAGAAGAAGTTAGCTTACAGAAGAGAATGACTCATAGAGGATGCATCTTTACAGACGATGCATCCTTACAGAGGAAGATGACGTCACCCAGAGGAAGCTGACGTCATCACAGAGGATACGTCTTTACAGACGATACAGAAAACAGAAGAAGCAGAACATATCATCTTTCATGCCTATACGAATTCTATACATCATTTTTATTTCTATTATACCTCCAAACATGAAAACATCATCTATACTACTCCCTTTCTAGCTCCAGAACTCCAAACAACTCAAAAAGCCAAAACTCACATAAATACCAAAATCGCAGACTACTATTCATGCTTGTATGTTATTTCTGCATTTTCTTTCTTCTGCATTTTCTTTTCAATTTAACAAACATCCAGAAACCTTGTATCTATTCTGTACACTGTGAACCTTCTCATGCATATAAATATCCAACATGCACATGCTCATTTATACAGTGAAACAACATTACAATAACTTACTTGCTTAACAAGTACTCTAGCACTAAAATGAAAGTCAATACCACAAAAAGCTGCTAAATTGCTAGATCAGGGAAGAGAATTACAATGTGGAGTGTTTCAGTGAAGAATAGAAACTATAGTGGATTCTTCCTAACTTAAACAATATAATACGTGGGTCCATTGCATGTCCCTTACGTGTGCTATTTATGTCCACTGATTCACCATTTGTCGTAATCACAATTAGTCGTATGTAATTCCATTAACCCAGAACTGCCAATGAAAGCATGTACAATTGTATGAATGTGCCAAAACAATATGTAAGTCATAAATAACTTATGTCTAATGTGCATTTATCTTAAGTCATATAAATGTCGCATAAAGAACTGTTCTAGCCGTATAGGTAACAGGATGTTACAACTTCTCTACTTCCTCTTCTCTGATGGAGGCTTCATTTTCATCTTTGCTTTCTTTTTCGGAAGTTCTTCTTGAAATGTCACTCCATTCAATAGGCCAAACCTTATCTTTTCTTTACTCTCAAATTCACATCGATTATCTTTCATTTTGGTTAAGCGTTCCGTTATTTTGTCTGCAGTAGTTTCTTCTTCTTCTTCTTCTTCTTCTGGGAGCTTGTTTTCACTATTAAGGGTGATTGTCATGCCACATTCTATAGGATCTGTTTCAGTAGGAATAGGCAAACTCCCCTGGATCTTGTCAAATATAACACTACAAGAAAAAGTAGCTTTTAGTGGCAGAAATTACCAATAGAAAATAAAGTTATTCCCTTGGGAAACAAAATTGGCAATGGAAATTACTAACGAAAAGAGTCATCGGAGAAATGACCGTAGGTCAAATTTAGCGACGTATAATCCATTGCAAATTTAGCAATGAAATTTTGCATATCTATCGGTAAATTTAGCGACAAAATTTTGCATTTCTGTTGCTAAATTAAGGTAAATTTACAGACAAATTTAGAATATTTCGTGGCTAATTTGTCGACAGAATCACAGTATCCATCGCTAAATTCGCCGACATATATCAAACATTCCTTCACTTAGTTTACTGATATAAAATTTAATCTGCCACCAAATATTTACCAATAGAATTTTATATCCATCGATAACTTAGCATCGGAATGATATATTATGTCAGTAACTTACCGACGGAATATAACAATTCATTGCTAATTACCGAAATAATATTGTATTTCTGTCAGGAAATTTAATTATGATAAATTTCAACTGCCATTTATCACTTCCTACTTCAGTTTTCTGTTGATAATCTTATGATTTTTTGTACATTTGGTTTCTATACATAATAGATAACATTGATTGATAAATGTGTAAACATTATCCTGAATGGTATAATAAAAAATTATAATGTACACGAATCAGTGTCTTGAAATTACTGTCAATTAAGAATTTATACCAAAAATTAAGAGTATTAGACTATCATTACATTCACTTATCCAGAAGTTATGTAGGTGGTAAAAGTGGATGCTCTAATTGCTACGATAAGGTCATATCTCTACCCTTTAACTCATACATCTCCTTACGAAGCTAGGTTATGCACTCCATCAGCCTCTCTACTGTGCTCTTAACTTGAAGGACTCTCTCACTTTATGCAGACCGCCTACTAGATCCAGCTGTAGTGAATGTGGAGGATTGTGAATAACACATGTTTGCAAATGAACTTAAGCTGAAAATCCTTCCACAACGATCCCTACCACCTACTACCTCAAGATGGACCTGACTCTCATCAACAATTTTAGAGTTCTAAGACTGTCGTTCAATGCTTTTTTGTATTTGGTCTTATTATATAATTGTTTATATTAATAAGTGATAGTTTTTAAGATTTAATATTAAAGTATAGATTTTACATACATGAATTTGTTTGCATCAGATGGTGACAAAGGTCACACCATCATACTTCTTGCGTGAGTATGCAAAAAGATCTGGCGTGGTGTAGGTCTCTTACCTATAGAATTTTCTTGCATCAGAATAAATTGTTATAAATGAACTAAAATTTACAAAAATTTCGACAAAATTTCCTTTGTTTTTATGACATTTACTCCCTGTTAGACAAAAAAATTTAACTTCAACAATACAACCATTAATGGAACTAAACATTTATAACATTATTACTCTCCATAATGCAGATATATTTTAATTTTAAATTTCATACACCAAATTATATTGAAATCAAATTTCATACATCAAAGTACTAAAATCAGGATATAACTGTAAAGTTTTGATACTTACAAGTTAAAGTGCATGCTTTTGGTGGGTCAAAGATCCTCTAGTGTATATAGGTAGACTCTCTCCGTCTGATCCTCAATGTCTGTTAGCAGAATTGTGCTTTGAAATAGATATTGCCTTGGGTGATGCCCAATATTGGTGCCAATGACTCCATATTTGTTCAGATATATATGGTGGTCGTACATCATTCTTGTGTATCGAAGCAAGAAAGTTTATAACGTGTACGAGCTCGCCTCTCCTATATATTATAAATCACAGCATCAAATTTTGGATTTGAAAAAATGCTTTATGAAAAAAGAAATACATACTATAAGTACTTATAAACGACAATATTTATTTAATTAATGTATAAAATTAGATAAAATAAAAAAGATTAAAGAATACATTTTATGTACCTAAAACTCCTGATAATAAAAATCCTTTCTCGGCTGAGAGACATTTTTCCATATATAACCCTCAAGATTTATCCTCTCCTTGAACTTGGATGAGATATTTCTTATGCACGTTCCAGTTGGAGCTAACCTGATATATAAATTATTTTAGATCATTTTCAAACTAAAACCTATAACTTTAGTATAAACCTATTGTGTTATCATGTATTACAAATTTTTTAGAAATTTACTTACAAATTGTTGACAATTGTGATGTACATTCTTCCATAAACTCTCTTAGCTTTACGCTAGACGTTGCCTCTTCCATCTGTAATGTTCACCCCTGATGTCTCTGTCGATATAGGGGTGGTGCATGGTCTAGGGTTAGTTGATGGTGTAGTAGGGATGCTAGATGGTATAGCAGTAGGTACAGAAGGTGATGCCTCATTTGGATGTGCAGTGGCATCTACAGAACGTGATGCTTCACCTGGAAATGCATTGGCTTCTCCAAATTGTTATAACCTGAACCTTGGTTACATCATATCCTGTTCTCTTTGATGGAATATTTTTAACTTGAAATTCACATTTTTATTGAATTTTCCATTATATAATAAAAACAATATATTCATTATATAACAACATATTATTGATGAAATAATAGATTTATTAATAAAATTCTATTACAAACACAAATTAATCGTCGTCCGCACTTAGTTGTAAATTAAAATCACCACATCTTCTTTTTCCGAAGAATTAGAATCAAACTTAGGCTCCTTTTCTTATCTCTTTCCCTTCTTATCCTCTCCAGATGAAATTTCAACATATTCATTATTTAGATCATTCAAAGGTTCATTCTCATCATATGTTACACACATACTTATTTCATAAACATTTTTCACTTTAAATTCTCTTTTTTTTTCTTTTCCATATAATTCAAAAAACACCTCTAGGTTTTACTTTGTATATGGCCAACCAATCTGATTTATCTCTTCGTAAACTGGGAAAAGGGACATAATACACTTTGATCATTTACATCGCTAACATTAAAGGTTCAAATTGTCTAAATCTCCTTCACTAGTTGATTTCAACTAAATTGTATTGGCTGTTCACTTTTGTTCCAACATTAAGAGTTGGATCAAACTATTCACACTTAAATATTACACTCCGTTTTATTGGCAATGTAGGGTAAGTAATCCATCAATTCTCCCTGTATGCAAACCCCACTTTTTACTATTGCCATGCTTTGACCATGATATTTTGTATGAAATTTGTATCCATTAATAAAATACCCAAATATGATTTAACAATTTGTAAAGGTCCTTTCGCAAGATCACACATGAACTTGTTCTCTATTGGATTTTCTGAGGCCTATACAAAAAACAATCTATCATATTAAATATTTAATGTCATCTAATCATTTTGATACGATAATTTAACCATTTCAATTATTATAAGTGAAAATTTACATATTTCTCGAACCACTGAGGAAAGTGTCTTTCAACTTCTTTATTGATATCATCCTGTGTTGTTTCACGCATTAGCTCACATAACCATTGCTTGTATAATCTAAAATAATTATTTTATATTTTAATTGTGAACAACATTAACTTTGGAAACTCAAATAATTTGTTTTAAAATCAAATTAAACTTACTGCACGAAAGGTTGAACCTCTTGACAATTTAATAAAATGTAACCATGGGCAGCCTTTATTTCTTCTGCTGTTAACATTCTTCTTATTGAACGCCCTTATGTTCATCCTAGATATATAACATCACCCATTTCTTTCCTGTCATTATTACGAGGAGATTTTCTTTCTCTTGTGTGCACATGCAGCTTAAAATAATGTGAATAAAATATACTTGCTTCCCTTACTAAATAAGCATTACATGTTGAACCTTTAAATCTAGCCTTATTTTTGACTTTTTCTTCAATTGATGCAAATGCCTACATTACAAATAGGGTTATTACAATTTTGTGATTAAAAAATGCTATAACTTTTATTTAAATATTAACAATAATTACCATTTAAATAGATACATCCATCGATATTGAACCAGACCAGCAAGTTTATCCTCATGTGCTTAATGTATGGGTAGATGCTTCATACAGTCAAAGAAGATTGAAGGGAAAATCCTTTCCAATTTGGACAAGATAACCAGAATTTCCTTTTTAATTTTTCCATTTTAGCCAACTTTAATTTAGACGATGTTAATCTTTTGAAAAACAAACTTAATTATGTTATAACTTCCTAAACCTTATTCAGTAGCAACTTCTGAAATGCAATTGCAAATAGCCTTTACATAAACACATGATAATGATAACTTTTCATCCCAAATAATTTGTACTTCCTTATGTCCACACACCTTTCCAAGTTCGAAATATAAGTATCTAGAAACTTTATACTTTTTAACCATTCACAGAAAATTTCCTTTTGTTTTTTGTAAAAGGAAAATTTCCAAAGTATAATATGTTTTTGGATATTTACTGGTGCAAAGATCTCTATCTAACTCATTCCTTTTACTTAGAAAATAATCAATGTTAGGAATTAGTGTCTAGATATTAAATCCCCCTAAAATCATTAAATAATTAACCTTTTATTTTATGATTGTTTTCTTGACTATTGGACCAAGGGAAATTCCTATCGTATGCTAATATCTCTCTCAAATCTATTAATAACTAATCCTAAGTTTATCAACCAAATTACTCAAGTTAAAATTTAAAAGATTGCTTTACTAATTTGTGAATTCCATATAATTATGCCTAAGTTAAGTTAGTAAGTCTTCAATCCCTAGATTGAGACTAGGTAACCTTCCTTAATAGTTAAGAAACCTCCAAAAACATGAACTAACCAACATAAATTTCCTCAATAAATTATTGAAGCTACCCTTGTCCAGTTAGGTAATGAAATTCTCAAGGATCTATAAATATGAAACAAGTAAAGGGAATCTAACTTATGCTAATTGTTGAACCAAAATTAGGTGTTCTGACTATTTCAATATTTTTATTGACTTGTGCCTTTATTGCCTAGTTATATTTTAGCTTCCGTGAAGTTTTGGTCTTTGGTTATGCCTTCCAAAAACAATGTCCCATAAGGAAGTGATTCTTTGTCAATTGGAAGTATCAAATTCTTTTAATTAACAAGGCTTAGTTTATAACTCCAATAAAAGTGATTATAAATCCTTTATGATTCTTAGACTTATAAAGATAAGACCATTTAACTTTAGCACCTGTGAGTTTATTCTCTTTTTCATAATAGAGAAAGTTATTTAAAAATATTTCAATAGATTTTATGATATCTTGAGAGAGTGCTATGGGAACTTCAAAATGTATGTAGATTGCATATAATTAAAAGTTGTAATCTTCGAGCATATGAAAGATTCATATTACACTAACTTCCTAAAATCTTTTGAATAAGGTCTATTATAACTTGACAATCCCTAAGGTTTAACCTTCTTGTGGTTATTGGAATAACAAAGTAATTGAAAGGAGGATTTTCATTCTTAAGCCCTGAAAAGCTCTTAAATTCTTATAGTGATTTGTAAAGGACCCCAACATATTCTAGATTAACACCACATAAGAGCAAAAGATGGTCAATGAATAATATATTATAAATTCTAAATGCTCTAATACCTAATTAATTATTAGTTCAATATTGAGATTATAACCTCTAATTGATAGAAATTAATTATTTCTTTCATACATGTATCCTGTATCTTAAATGTTTTTACACTTTTAGAAATTATTTTTCTTTCCTATTCCATATTTCTAAAACTTTAATCAACTCATCATAAGATAATTCATCATCACTAGTTTCTAGTTTGTCTAAACATGTTACTTAATTTTCATGTGTCATGAGACACATATTGGTGACTTTATATTCTAGTTACTCTCCTTTAGATTCACTATAATGGTTACCTTCCTATTGTATTTCTTTTTCTCCACTTTCATGTTATCTTAGAGGTTTGGGATATGATTATTGAAATGTTCTTTTGCACTAATAACCAAAAATGTTAAACATTTCCTTAAAATCAAACTTATCTTCTTTAAATTTTCTCCTTTTTCTCATTTCGTCCCTTTTCTTCTTAAGAAACCCTCTACATTATATCCTTATAATCACTCTCCCTTGAGGTTTAAGTCTTTTATCCTAGCTTCCTTCCTTTTGGGTTTTGAAGGTGATACTCTTCCTTTTTTATATATTCATATATTGCCTTGAATCTCAACTAATCTAATCTCATAGACGAATAAGACCCTATTAATTCCTTTATGAAAGATTGCTCATGTATTTAGCTTCCTATATTGTTATTACCTTGAGTTCTCAAGATTTAAGAAAAAAATCTAAGAATTTTCTGAACCATCTTAATACTTGAATACATTTTTTTGTTTAAAACCTTTCGAAGAGTTCATAATATCAACAAAACAAGAATATATGTTAGGAATAGTTTCCTTATGACTTATACAAAATAATTTATATAAGAGCCCAAGCATACTAATTCTACTTCCTTTAACTTGATTGGTGTTCTTATGTGTATCCTCTAATGGATTCAAAATGTCATGAGCATTTTCACACATTAGATAGCTTAAATTAATTCATACTAAAAACTATAAAGAGATATGAGCTCTTTTAAGGTTAAATGCATCAAGTCTCTTATCATTCTTATCCCACTTGAATTGTGTCTTAAGTTATACTTACTGACTCCATCTATAATGAACATCTTGGTTAGGATTATAAGTCACTTTTTAACAATATCCTATAATTTGATCCTTTCACTATAAAGAATAATCTCATCTTAGTTTTTGAATACAATTAATCATTAACATTGAAGTAAGGTGTATAATTAATGTTTTAATCCTCCATGTGTGTCAGATAAGATAAATAATAATTATAAAATGTTTGCAGAACAATCTCAAAAAAATATTTTGGAACTTAGTATATGACGTTTTTGCCAAAGACATAGACATACATAATCCCAAATTCTTTTTTGTCACTTTAAGCCTATAGTTATGCAATATCAAGTGTCCAAGCTATATTAAATGAATACATGAGCAATATAGTAATGTAATATTTTATAGAGAAACAGTTATGTTTTCATAATGATTCAATCTTTTTTATCCTACTTCCACTCCCCAAACTCACTCAAAACTTTGAATATATTATATTCCTTCTTTAATAGGTGAAGAGAAGACTATTACAAACTATGTTTTTCAAGTATTAAGACAAACCTTATATAAGTTTTAGTATTTAGAACTCTTTATAACACATCTTAGGACCTACAACTGACACTACAAAACTCATAGCTTAAGTTATCATAATTAGGTTTTACTCATAGTTATTATTTCTTTTGAGAGCTCTTATTTTTCTTCTCTCTCTCTCTCTCTTTTCTTGGTACCAATGGAGGTTTCTTTTATAGTTGTTCTTGGTCTTTTAGATGTTCATTAGGGTTAGAACTTTCCATATTGTGTGGATATGATAATTTGTACCTAAAATAAGAAATCATGTTCAATTAATTACAGAACTTTGTTTGATTGTCGAACTTGATGACCTAAAATTCAACTTCATTATTTAATTAACCACTCAACTTCAGTAAATTGGCTACTATTAACTAATTTGTGTCAATTAAAAAAATTTGATATTCCTCCAAAACAACATTATTTTAGTTGTTCTTATGTCATTTAATGCTTTCTTACCTTAACACCTTCTTAACTTATTTATAAGCATGTAATCACCTATTAGGATCCTCCCAGTAGCCTCATAAACTTTATGAAATTACTTCTAAATACTTTAGCTTGCAACTTATTCTCCAATTCCTTAAAACTTTAATCTTGTTCATCCTCTAAGCCATTAAAGCTTCAATCTTGTCCGTCCTCTAACATTGAATAATCTTAAACCTTAGGAATGAACTCACTTGGTTAAATAATCTTGTAAATCTTTGAAAAAAATTTGGAGAACTCTTTAATTTATTTGACTCAATTTTTGTCAAATGAGTATGTTTTGATCCTTGAAAGGATTTGAAAGTTTTCCAAATTGAATGAATTAGGGCATTTTTGAAAGTTGATTTCAGTATAGGTCGATTAATTGAAGGATTTATATTGGTTAAGAGAACCCTTTGAATAAAAGAGACAAAATGAGCGTGTTGATACTTTTTGCATTGGTTGGTTCTTTAATTAGTTAATGGGTGATCGATTAACTAAATGATGTTTTACAAAGAACATAAAGCTACATAGTGGATCAAATTTTAATTTTGGGGTTTGGTGGGTCATTTGGTTAATTAATATGCTAATTAAATAGGATATTGGTTATGTTGGATCCCGTTTTTAGGATTTTTCTATTTTTCTATTTTATTTTATTTTATTTTATTAAATTATCAAGCGTGAAAATAAAATAGAATTTATGAATTAGAAAATTTTGGAGTTTAATATGGTATATTATGAATTTTGTATGGTGGTATGAATTAAAAGAAAGAATTAAAAATAAAGTGAAGGAGTTAGTAGGAATTTCTTTTATAAGGAAGGGTAAATTGGTAAAAACAAA
>JANIIA010000010.1:7530322-7544306 GCA_027478495.1 Erythroxylum alaternifolium | reverse complement strand
ATGTGATTTTATTGTATATTGTTGATTCAATGGAACTCTTATTCAGTTTGATATTTTCTCATAAATTTTGTGCACACTTATTTTGATTGTTTTTGAGAAATGTCGTTTAAGTTGGACCAAGAATAAACATATGGTTTATTCATTAAATTGAAGGGCTAATAATGAGAAATTTTGTATATGTAATACATGGAAGATAATACTCACTATAAGAGGACCTATCGCCATGATTCGTATATTTCAATTTCTTGTTATATGTGGTGGTTATGGACCAAGTGGGAGAATGTAAGATGACCTGTATGTGGTCCACCCACCTACTGCCACTCTTTTTGTCGCCCATCATACCTGACATCCATGTTTTATCTCTGTGATGGCCAGAGTGTAGTAGGGTATGAAGTGGGCTTAAATTATAAGGTTTTGGTCCCTATCTTCACTAAACAATTCAGAACATCACACCATTGGATTAAGCTGAGGAGAGGATAGAAGTTCCAAAAACTTCTCAAAATTTTTGCAGATCTTTGGTGAAAGGCAATGGCTGGAGCTATCCTATATCTTTTTTACGCTTCCGCTTATTATTTATGCATGTATTTTACGTGACTTAAAATCATGAATTAATGCATGCTTGAGGTGCTGTTTATTATGGCATGGATTTGTCACTGCGGTGAACTCAGCTGGAATAGTCCACGAAATATGGATAGTGATCGGTACTAGTGATCATATAATAGCTCCATCAAGTCACTGCACTAGCACGGAATAATACAGTTCTCCTTCAAGCATAAACAGAACAACAGCGATGTGTACGCATGAATATATTCAAACTTGATCCGTTTTTCGTCCAAGGTGATTGACGTTTAAGGAAACATCGGACATCGGACATGTAGTGGCAGCCATCTCATGCCAATCAAGTGATTGCAGGTACGACTATCCACTCGGAGAGAATTATGATTAGATTGGGATAGACTTATGTCCCAATTCAATTAGAAAATTAAGAGAAGGTTTGCAAAGTAGTGCCACCTGCCAACTACTGTTTAGTCCTTATAATCTGTAGTCAATCTAAATATCATCATCGATGTCATTAGATTATGATTATTTGTAGACTAGTTTGTAAGTTGGACAACAAGAAATATAACGGGCCACAGATTTTAATTTCGTCACGCTCGTGCAAACCATTTGAATTTCCTTTTGTAGATACAAGTGATCAATTGTAAGATTTTACAAGAAAATTTTCGGACTTACTTGTCATAGGCTTTAATATTCCTCACACTCAACATAAGATCGTTTAAAATAACCAAAACTTGATGATACCTTTATTGATTGAAGCCAACTTGCTGGCTGAAGAACAATTTCTCTCGCAGCTACTCCTACTTAATTGGTTTATCCATACAATGTAGCAATATTATCAAATTCATATACTGAGTTTTTTCGGATATGATTTTGTATTAAAAACATTAAGAAAATCAAAATTATTTATTTTATTGCTGACGGCTAATCATCAGAACCTCTCGTGTACCCGATAATTGCTTGACTTATCCTCCATTTGTTAGAGACTTAACAGTTGACCTACACATCAACATCCACCCATAAGTAATGCCATTTGCATCACGAGAGAAGAGATACAAGCATACATCATCTCATCCAATAGTTATATGGATGTCATGTTAGTGATAGAATTAGCGATGACCCTAATGAAAAATAATAATCAGTGGGGTCACACATGGCGTGCGCTGCAGTTCAAGTCCAAGAGAACTAGTATACGGAAGGCAAGAGATGCTTAAGAATCGAAAAAGGCAAAAAAGCAAAAGAACAAAAAGGTCCAAAAGCTTGAGAAATGGCATATCTTTGTCGAATGTCAATCGACGGTATCTCACAGGAGCGATCAAGGAATATACAAGTAATTCCACAAAATGCCACATGGCAATCTAGGAACAGCAGAGGACCTGTTGTTTGTTGGAAATAATTGGATGCTGAAAATGGGCTGACTCCTACCCACTTTCTTTACAATTTCTTCTTGTCTACATGTATGGCGCTTGGCCGGCCTTCACCACCAAATCAGGGCCTTGTGAATTGTGAAAATCATCAGAAACAGGTTATGAACTGAAGGAGAATAAAAGAATTATGACAAAATTAGTAATACTTAATTTGATCCAGGGATGAGGGATCCATATATAGAACGAGTATAGCTCTCAATACGGTAAGAAACAAGAGTATTGAGTTGGCAAGTCGTGTTATTATTCGAAACGAAGAGCTGTTTAGTTTTATTTTTATTTTTATTTTCGTTTTTATTTTAAAATAAAAATAAAAATATATTTAGTTGTTAATATCGATGTTGTCACACTTTTATTTTAGATGACAATTAACTATTAAATAAATTTAGAAATAAAATAATTAAATTAAGTTTATTTTGATCTCTTATACAATATCTATTAATAAATAATATTAATTTATTATATTTTATTAAAAACTATAACATTATAAATTATAAACTAATATTTATTTTAGTTATTGAAACCAATGTTATTTGAAATATATGTGTTTTCAGATACCTTAAGTTTAAAATACAATAACTAAATAGTTATCAAATTTGAAAATTATTTTATTTTTAAAATAAATATTAATTTTTATTATATTATTCATAATTTTTATCAGTAATAAATATTAAATAATTAAAAAATATATATAAATAGTTAATGATAAATTAAATAAAAAAATAAAAACTATTTAATGGTTTTTTAAAGTTATAAAATTAAGAAGAATCCAAAGTCTAATATAGTGACTAACTTAAACAGGAAAATTGAACACATTGCAACGAAAAGTTCGTAACTTGTTGTCGACAAGTTCGAAATTTAGCTGTCTACAATGCGACGAGATTATCTTGTGTTCCAGGAATCAAAGACTCGATCTTGTGGAATCCCGACATCAGCCTCCTGAAATGCCTCACTTGAAATCGGCAGGTAGATTTAAGGTTTCAGACTTTAGAAGACCACACGTCTTAAGAATCAATATGATACCAGACATGTTTCAATAAAGGAATAAAAGAACAAGGAATAATGTTAACATTGATGAGGAAAAGTCAAGCAGATTAGCGGTGCTCACCCACAAAACCCGCATTCTGATTTCTTTATAACACAAGTCTTAACAAAGATTCCCAACTCCATTTTCACTTTTTTTTGTGTATGATAAAATGCGTGCACGCGCACACACTTAGATGAGATCTTTCGGACACTCACAGTTCGTAAGGGTTGAATTAAGTAGTTGTTGTAGTTCCAAGCCATATGCGGTCTTTAAGTTGGGTGACCAACTGCAGTTTCATAATGGGATTAAATCTAGTTTAAGTAGTTGGTTCTGTTTTGTTGGTCATATAAAAGGAATGGTTCCAGTTTCTGTTTTATTCCTTTTTGTTTACAATCATAATACACTTGCGTATCTTCCAAGTTCCCGTATGACAAGTCTTGAGTTCGATCAAGGGTCCCTTTTGATGTCATAAGTGTCTAAGTTCCCCCAACTTTATGCACCTAATACTATACTTACAATGAATTAATTTAGACAAATTCTTATTAATAAGCAAAAAACAAATTTAGAGGTTTTCATGCACATAAAATGAGACTTTATGAAGAGAAAAGAATAAGAGTAGTTCAATTTAATTTCTAAGGTCTGGTATAAATTACTTAACCCCGATCCGAACATGCTTTCCTAGGATGTTAATATATCCCGTGAGGCGTAGTTTTCAAGGTATGAGTAGAGCGAGCACTTGCATGGTATGCTTCTAGATGCCTAGCTAGCCAGATCAAAGCCCTGGTCTAAATCTGTCATTAACTTAATGTTAGCTTCTGATGCTTTCACCCCTCCTGGTCAATTTAAGCCTATTTTCGACCTTGAGAAAGATAATCAACGTGAATGGAAAGTAGAGGGATTCTTAAAAGTCGCAACCTACTAGGCAAATGGAAGAACGCGTCAGCTGTCATTTTTCTATTGACAAACATTGGAATCTCGATGTCTTTCCCTCTTTCTTGTCAACTTAATGCGATTCTCAACATAGAATGCAATACGTGACATTACTATCTTTTTATATGCCTAAAAGTTTCATAAAATATTGTTTATTACCTAAAGAGAAATGTAGGTACCAGGGACGCAAGATCCTTTTTTCCGAAATTTGGTGTGCTGTCTATTCCGGTCCGATTTCAGTCGTCCTATTTTTTAGGCTCCATTTATTGAATGTAAAAAATCGTATAAGTGGTTGTTTCACAAATTTTCTAACCTATTTTTGGTAAGCACAAATAATAGAAAAATTAAAAGCACCAAATTAAGTGATACCGAAATTTGTTAACACAGTTTAGTACATCTTATCTACGTTTACGGGCTCTCACCCGGTTTAATCAATTTCATGAAAGTGCAATAAATTTACACAAGGTCTCACTGAGCTAACATTACTCAATCCTTGTAACTATCTCTCATCCTCACGTCCCGTGAAGGATTTTTACACCTAATAACACAACCGACTCGTGTTCACTTTGACAGGGGATTTTTCTAAACAACTTTTATTCGAAGATAATTAAACAACCAATTCAATCAACTAAGAACAGAACAATAATACACTTGAGATAAAAAGAAAAGAACAACTTCTCGAAATAGATTTGAAAGTCGTCTACACACTAAACTAATTAACGACAGTAGCACACCCAACTATTAATCCTTGGCAGAACACCCATGCATCACATTCAATGTCCCAACCTTGACCCACAATGAAAAATCAACACCCACCCAAAACAAATAGTCAATCAACACTTATAATAACCAATCAGCCAAGTTTTTCAACGTGTACCAATCCATCGAATAATCAATCAACATACAGCTTCATGAGAGAATTTGGTGCTTCAAGCCCATTTGTATGCTCCACAAAAAGAAAAAAACACACTCATGTTTAGCAATTTTTCACACGAAAACCTTTAACACTATTCATCCAGAATTCTAGTCGAGCACCACCAAAAGAGAACACATAAAACACAAGCCAGATGCATTACACCCACAAATCAAAACAGTCGTATGTCATCAACACAAAACACCCATAATCACTTTAGCTATTTTTCACAAAAAAATTGATACACCCACCAAGGAGCACTAAAGATAGTCGTCAATTAACACACCAAAATCTCACACCACCAAGACCAATGTCCATCCAAAAACCCTTAGCCACACTTTAAAAATTCCAGCAGTACCCCTTAACACTCATACACATGATTATCACAATACATTTGAAGATAGACTCCAATTTAGTATATAATTCTTTCATAACTATAAGATTATCTGCTGTGGCTTTTTGAATCAAACTCAAACAACAATAATATCTTATATGTCCAATTAATAAATAAAATGTCAAAACTAAATAAAAATATATATACTATATATCTTAACAGTCTGCTCTTTTTTTGACATTTTTGTCACAACTCTTAAGCTCTCTCTAAATAACATAATTGGACATATGAATATGGAATTCACAATGCTCTCCCTCAATCCAAGATTCAATAAAACACAAATAAATCAAATACAACTTCAGTTCAAGTCTTATCTTCTCCTCCTTTGGGACAACATATGCCAAACAGAAGACCTCAAGGAGCTCCGAGAAATTATAGAACTCGTTGCTTTAAGTGACGAAGAGCGTCACTTGCCACTTGAATAATGTCTTCAATCCTCTCAATTTCAATAAAGAGAGCTACATGAGGATTGACAGAAGTTGTCCCTGAGCCATTCAAAGGGCCAGATGTGGTGTACGGAAAATCCACTACCCGTGGTTGCCTAAAAATCCTTGGAGAGATGTTTATCAAGGACACCAACTCAAGTATACTTGACTCCATCCTGGGAACGTCATTTGCTTATAAAAATTGAGAGATTAGGCATGGAAAGTATAGTAAAGAATGCAGCTTAATCTCAATAACCAAAATAGCTTCAATAATGAGATGTCTGAGATTGAATTGCACCCCAGTACTGATCGTATAAATCAATTTGGCCTGCATCAAGTAGACAGAGACAACGTGTGTGCTTGACATCCAGTTGGTCACTACTAACTTAAAGAGCACGAAATACTATTGGGTAAGTATTGAAGAACGAAGCACAGAGCTAGACGGCCATGCAATCAATTTTCCATTATTCAATACCGTAGAAATTAAATCATTTGACACATTCCAATCATCATCATAAAGTTGATCACCAATCAAATTATCAAATCCTATAAACAAATTCAAACGATCAACATCCAAACGGATTACCCGATCCTACATATATACTGATCTATAACTTAAAGTAATCTCATTCAGAATACACTACAAGAAAACAAGGCAATTTACGACGTTTTTAAAATGTCACAAAATTTCCAAAAACGTCGCAGAATACAATTTGTGATGTTTTAAAAAACGTCACAAAAAACGTCGCGGATTGTGATGTAGGTAAAAGGTTTCTACAATGTTTTATGTAAAACATCATGGAAAACACCGACATTCCGCGACGTTTATAAAATCGTCACTGAAAGGTTGGCCTTTCTGCGACGTTGTTATAAAACATTATGGAATCTTTCACATTCAACGACGTTTTAGAAAATGTCGCGGAATGTGGATGATTCCGCGACGTTTTGAATGTTTTAGAAAAACTTCACGGAATACATTATTTTTTATTAATTTTTTAATTTTTCTAAAAAAATTTTAATTTGATAATTTTCCAATTTTAATAATTATTTTAAAATATTTTAGAAAAACGTCACGGAATACAACTATTTTCTTTTATTTATTTTTTACTTTTTGAAAATAATTTTAAATTAATAATTTTCCAATTTTAATAATTTTTTAAATAACAAAAATTTTTAAATCTTATTTATTTAATAACTATTAAATATTATTTATGAATTTTATTTATTTAATAATTCTTCAATTTTTTAGTATAACATTAATTTTAATAATTATTTATGTATCACAAGAATTTCATAAGTGTAGATAATTTATTATTTAATTGCAATTCCCAAACATGTCATAATACAATAATTAATATAAAAAGTATGCTATAAGTGTATAAGATATCAATATGAGTACAAATATCTAATCTAAACGAATATTATGTGTAGAACATAAAAGTTCCAAGAGCTTTTTTTGTTGTTCAAATTCAATTCTTTGTTGTTCGACTTCAGTAGTTAATCGATCCTGCATTTTTTCAACTTTTTAATTCAATTCATCGACTTGAGACTGTAACTCCTGATTAATCTTCTTCGACTCCTCTAGTTCGTCTCGAAGTCTCTTTCTGATCGAAGTCTTCCCTTATGGTCGAGGCCCAACTCCCATGCCAACAACATAATCAGATATAGTGCCCAAGACTTTGTCGCACACTTCATCTACTATCATCGGATGACCTTGTTCTATTAAATCTGCCAATTCCTTACACATTAATTCCTAAAAAATTAAGAACTAATTAGATACACAGTTTCATTTAACAAATATTTGTAAATGAATTATGTACTCACCCATTTTTCCCTACATTTGGTAGTTATCTATTGACATTTACTTTCATCCGGTCACACTCTTCTCCATCTTCGTCACTTTGTTGTATATAAATATATTATAAGTAATATTTATTATAAATTTTGAAATTTCAATCAAAGTAAAATATAATTAAAAAGATAATAACTCACAATCTCGTGCCGTATCGCTAAAAACGTAGCCAATTTAGCTTTTGGACTTTTTTCCTAACCGCAAACGTAACAAAATCTATTATAACATCTATAAATAACAATTCATAAATACTAAAATATAATCAGTTGTCAATAAAGTTTTGAAATTAACTTTTGTGATCAAATTAACTAAACTTTGTAGCTGATTGCTCCCAATATTCGCATAAATCCATCCACTTCGCCACTGTGACAATATGCGGCTTAACATCCTTTCTGTGCTTGGTAAAATGTTTTTTAAATGAAATCTTTGATCTTTAGACATTAAAGAAAGAAACTTCTTAACAGCAAGATGTACTTCTTTGTCTGTCCTCATTCCCTTGACTTCCAACTTTTGCTGCAAAAAATTATAAATTATTGGTCAAAGCTTTAGGCATATAGAAAACACGTACAAATTATATAGTTTTATAATACTTACGTCTAACTTATCAAATGCAATGTCCAACTCCTCATTAGTTTTTTTTTTCATTTTGTTCTTACAGGTAAGAAAGTTCGGGAATCACACCAATCTCACTCGATAATTTGGCAGACTGTATGGTGTTGGTTGGTCATCCTTTAGTGGGGGAGATCTCTATCTCCAATCTTTTACCTATTGCCTTATTAATCTTTTCCAATCTGTGTCTTTTTATGACACCCCTTGTCTTTTTCCGGATTAGTCGTGGATCCTAAAATATAGCAAAGAAATATTTTACAATAAGCATATAACATACTCTTAATTGATTAGATAAACAAAATTATTAAACTTGTATGTTTAACCAATGTGATGTGAAAGATCATATCTGCAGTGCTTGCAGAGGTAGCACTAATATTGGGAAAGGGGCTCGTGTCCTGTACTGGTAGCTGATTGTAAGAAGCTAGATGCATCTCTTGAGAAGTTAATGGAGGCATCTCTTGAGAAGTTGATGGAGAACTAACATTGCGTCGCATTCTCAAAATTTGTAGATACTTATCTCTAGGATGAGTAATAGGCACAAATGTGACATCTCTTGGTGTTGGAGTAGGCTCACAAGGTGCAGGTGTGTGATCTTCTAGCTGTGTACGAGCAGATGACTCATCAGCTACACTTCCAAGAAGCTGATGGTACCGCGACTGCAGTTGTGTCGGTACTAAACTACTTGGTGCTGCCTTATTCTTCTTCTTGAGTAGACCAGGTCTCATGTCAATCACTTGCATTCAATTCGACATTAGATTTCAATGATACTATTAATTGATTAATTAATATTCATCAACCATATTTAAAGAAAACAACATTATGGTATTGAAACCATAATACCAATTAAAAAAAATGAACCCATGCAAGGTGATTCAAACTGAGACACGAAAAGAAATGCCCACTTGACCATTATTTTTCACTTTATGAAGTTCAAAGGAAATGAAATGAAATGGATATATCTTATATACCGTTTCTTCAAGTAAATGGAAAAAAGGGGAGGAGGTGTAACTTGTTAGGTAGTTCAAGCAATGAAATAAAAGTCCATTTAAAACACATAAATGCTAAGAGTAATTGAGACAGTTGAAGTGTGTGTATTACGTCAGATGATAAATACAAAATTTTAATTACCCCTTCGCCCCTCTAGTCCATCGCATGCCCATCGTTCACTACATTCACACACTAATCTAAATGTAACCTTTCTTGTGCCATTAACATCACTCTTCTTTTCCATTTAAGGTTGTAAGTCCATAGGAATCATTTCCATCAGGTAAGAAGTAAAGCAAATACAATGTTTAAACGATAGATTGAGATGGCAAGTACAACAAACTGCCTTATCCAACATTTAGTTACAATTTACAGGAAAAACCAACAGATGCCTTTGCAACAATAGCAAAATCTACAGTATTCTCCTTTGGTTAAACAAGGAGAGAGAAGGAAAAATAATGAAACGAAACCATACATCAGTTGCTCCACAATCTCTGATGCAAAGTAATAGAATAAAAGATGAACTAATAGATTCTGAAACATTCATCATAAGAAAATGATGTCTCTTCAAACACAGTCTATCCAAAATCAAAATGGTTTCCTTCACCCAGTAAATCTATGTATTACTCGTTAAATCACTACTTCCTACAAAGCAGAGGACAAAGATCGTGTTGCTAAGTACGATACAGGTATAAGATGAGATTTGATATGCATAAAAATAATACCAACACATTTTTCTTTTAACTTTTTTTGTTACCTTAGAAGATGTCTTCAACCTAAGGGATGGAAGTTTTTGACTATTAAGCAGTTTAGGAATTCTTATGGTTCGAGGTATCACATCCTAAAGCTTTTCTTTTAGTTCTTATTTTTCTTCTGGTTCTTATTTTTCTATTATAATTTTGCCAAATATTTTTTTACTGCATTACTTAATACATTTCTCTCTTTATTTCTTTCTTGCCTGGTGTTATGTTGTGTCACTATGGCTTTATTTCGTATCTTTGTGATAGCCACTGCTTATACTTGGTATATTTTAGGTAATAGTGGTGGTCCTGCATTTAATGACAAAGGGAAGTGTATTGGCATGGCATTCCAGGTGTTAAAATTAACTCATCTTTTCTTGGCCTGAAATATATGTTCCATACTTTAAAGTTCTAATATTTACTCATTTTTTACTTGTTTACAGGTGGGAAGATAGGACGATTCATTGTAATTCTCATGCTTTGTTATTCTTTCCCAAAAATATCTATTATTTTTCACTGATTTCACTGCATAGTTTTTGTAGGTTTACAGATCTGAAGAGGTCGAGAACATTGGATATGTGATTCCTACAATGGTTGTTTCTCATTTTTTGAATGATTATGAGAGGGATGGGAAATACACTGGCGAGGTTCTCTTGTTATTTACATTTGTTCTTGTACTCATTCATTTAAATCCGAAACCATAAAAATTTTAAACTAATTACATTTTTGTTTTGACCTTTTCTAGAGAGAAGTATTTTTTGTAGAGTCTACAATGGTGTGGTTTTATAACTTTGCAAGAGAAAGTTAGAATCCCACATTCACCTATTCTTTCAATGCAGTTTCTATAGCAAAATATGGTAATCTATCATGCTCTCATGTAGAGTGATTGAATCCCCCTCAAAATGGCCTAGCCAATCTTCTAAGTGGATTCAATGAGGGACTAGCTAGAAGGAATTCCTATAGTGCTATAAAAATGTATACATTTAATTTCATTTTTTTCGTAAGCTCAAACTAGTATTGAAATATTGAGGAGACCTTAAAGGCAAAGGTTTGGACTAATATTCAGGCAACAAGTATGGTAGAAAGTTGATCTATGAATAATTACTTTGATCACTATGGAAATAAAATAATTGTGAAAACCTAAAGAGAGAAGGAACACAAGTTTTATACGGCTCAACCTTAAGGCCTACATCCAACATAGTAATATTTAAGTAATGTTCCTATATAAGTTATTCCTACAAGCATCAATTTGTTGACAAGCAATTATGGCGCTATATGTCATTGATTTGGTGAATATTAGGAATATATAGAGTGGTTGAGATATATGTTGAAGTTATGACTTGGCACTTACAACCAAGCAAATCTTGTGTTTTCTTTCTTTCCCATCTTTCTCATTTATTTTCTTTCTAAAATTCATAACTAAAGATAAACCAAAATACTATAAGAAAATAGACAGGCAAACTTTACTATTCATGAAAGAAACTAGATTCTATTCAGCTAGGCATTAAGTTCACACAAAAATGGAATTACTACTAAATGAAAAACAAGGTAAAACATGAATCATAAAGTTTATTTTACCTTGAAATCAAAAACAAATTGTTTATTCCCAAAGTTGTCTTCAACCTTGCCAGACTGAATTGAAATAAGCGTGAACACTAATTGCAGTATATGACAACATAAAAAGTGAACATAATTAAACATCACATTAACATAAAGCTATGATACTAATCTTGTTCATTTAAGACAACAAAACTTTGGGAGAAACTGAAATGTGATTTCTTTGCAACTAATATAAGGGTAGACAACAAGTTCAAGGAAGAAAAGATTTATAAGTGGTTGGCCAGCTTAATCCTATGAGAGAGATATCATAATGCCAACATAACATACAACTTCTCGTAAATGTCAGTGACATAACAATTGCAAAGAACAAGGAAACTTTGTCGTTGCACTGCAATAATTTTCCAATAGCATTATTAGTTTTCTGCATATTACAAGACATCAAAAAGAATGAAATGTGAAAACTCAAAGTATTTAAGAAAAGAGGTTGTAAAGTGAACTGTTTATTTAGGAAAGCATCCATAATGAAGACATTCATGTCAAAAGACTCAATTACAAAATTCACTCAATTACAGTCATCAAGGCAATATCTGGTCTCTTTTCCCATTCAAGATCTCACCTTTGATAGAGCTATCAGTAAAATTCCAGTTATTGATTCTCTTTTAATGCCATTAATTGTCTCAATAAGTGGAGTTCATTATTGGCCTGATGCAACTTTTTCAAATCTGAGAAGGTGGAAGTTATTTCATTTCATTAACTCCCTTAAAAGAGTATGTAAAATGTGTACTAAAAGATATGGCAATTACAACTGACAAATAGAGTTATAAGACAAGTGCTCAAGGTCCACACTCTCTACATCAACCAAGAAATAAAAAATTTATTACTTTATACAACTAAAAAGTTCATATTTGATTTCCCTCAAACACCATTATGCTCTTAATCGGTAAATGTCTTGTATAAATTTTTTATTTCACAAACAGAATCAAAATACATATCCCTGGTGTAACACAGTACTTCTTTTGATTCATAGTTTTAACTTGAAATTAATCTCAACCAAGAGCATTTATATCAGAAAAATTACACAAAAAAATAATTTGGAATAAATTTTAACATCTAAGTAAGAATGGAGTATACTACAAACCTGTGATGTTAAGTGTTATCTGTTGAATTCATAAAACAATTGAAAAAAATAATTAAGCTAAAAAAATACTAATCCAGGTATTTGTGAAATTAACAATACATGGACAGATCCAATAAAAGATGAGACGAGTTCCTAATGCTAACATATAGGAGTCACAGAGCCATATTACCAAGTTGAAGTAAGCAAAGAGATGGAAACCTGATTTTTTGAAACAACATTCAAAAACTTGGTTTTCACTTTGAATGCAACAAGCTTCCCTTTGAATTTCAGCATTTCCCTTCACATCATCACTTGCCTGGAAACAATAAAAAACATAAGATAAGGAATATATAACACCAATGTGGCATTTTACTTGTCTACTCGTCACTGTAAGGAGATGCCAATGGTATAGCAGATGAAGATTAGAATTTAACCTTAAGTTTGTCTTGTCTCTGTTTCAGTTCAACACTGAATTCCTCATTGTCGAAATCTTTTCCCATAGTGGGAACATGTTGTTTTACTTGTAAGCTCAGTGATGGTTGTTTGGGTCCTTGCCCAAAAGCTCCTCTAGGATCATTTAAGGATTCCGCTTGCTGGGAGCTATTCAAAAGATTTCCAACTCTTCTTTGAATTTTCGTAGACTTTTGGATCTTCACAGAGGTCTGAATGAGAAAGTGTTACAAAAATAATATAATTATTAATCACTTGTTTTACCTCTTTCTGTGATGAATCGTGTCTCTCATCAAGGTCTACCCTATAATTAGGCAGCGGAACTTTGCTAACCACAAAAGTGAGCTGCCATTCTTATCTTTTCGTCATCAACAATTAAGATCGACGGATTTGCTCAGTTACCAAGGCATCTTATGAAAGGGCTAGCTAGTTGCCGACCTCCTTGTTTCGATAGATTGGTGGTCGGCCTTATTCCTTGACTTTTCCTAGCACGATGAAATGGTTGACAGAAGGAAAGTCAGAACTAAAGGGCAGAGTACAAAAGCCCTTCCACATCTGTCCTAAGATCGAATTCCATAAACTAATCGACTGGCTCCCGCGCTGGGAATCTTTAATCTCAACTAATTTTGCTACATAGATTCGATCATCAACATTTATTATCTTGAGTTGTATGACAACAATGATAGAACTTCCTACAAATACAGAAAATATAATGAAAACAAAAGTGGAAATTGTTGAAAAAGACTATGATGCTACCGATATAAGCATGAAATTTGCACCGAAAAACCAGCTCTAAACAACAGTAGAAAGCAAATACTCAGACAAATTAGTGATGCCGCCAGAAACAGTTTAGATAAAGAAGCAATAATCCTCTAGGTTTGACCATTTCTTGAACAGATCTTTGCATAAATTTCTGTAGAAAAGCAAAAGAAAATTTTCTTCTTTTCAGTTTCAGGAGAAAAAGAAATGGTTGAACAATATAAGCCCTTATGATTCACATC
>JANIIA010000010.1:7517670-7530222 GCA_027478495.1 Erythroxylum alaternifolium | reverse complement strand
CCCTCGCGGGGCACGGATCCGGGTATCACTGTCGATATCGGGTTCGGGTTCAGCGGGAATGGGGTGTTACATGTAATCGTTTGTAGTATATTGAAACACTCAGACGAACTTTAAGGACTGGACGTAGCCCACGGTTTGGGGTGAACCAGCATAAAAATCGCAGTGTCTATTCTTTACTCTTTACTTCAGTTTATTTTGTTATTAAACAATCATAAAGAAGTTATTTACAATTTAACTAAGTAATAATTTTCGTATAAATTTTGTGATATCTTTTTAACAAGAAAGAGAAGTTCTTAGCAAGATTTGATATTCACAAAAAGGATACACCATTCAACCCCCCCTTGTGTATCAAGTTTCTTGTACGTAAAGTCTATACTAACGTGTGATTTACTTCAAGGTTGACCTCAGTATTGCTCGATAGACTATCTGTACTTCTAGAAGATAAAGCATTAGTAAGTTCACTTACCTAAACCTCCAAATTGTGGATAGATAAGGCATGGTTCTTCACAATCTTATCAAACTTTGCCTCCATCCTCTTTTGACTTTCCTCCTAGCTCAAAAAAATCCTCTTCTAGTTCTCTTCTTGAGTTGCTAGTTTAGACCTCACAACATCCATAAACTTGTCCATTTTGCTCTCCATAGATCTATATTAATCTTGCTAAAATCCAGGAGGTCCTTGTGATCTTGCTTGGCCACCTGTATTGTTAGTATTGCAAGAAAAACTTGGGTGGTTTTCCACCCTAAATTGTAAGTGTTAGAGTAAGGATTACTACCTCTTTGTAGCTAGCGCAATTAATTTACCTATTCTATACCACTAGCTCCCAACAAGAAACATTTAGCAGAGCCATGGTTGTTTTGCCCACATACCTCACACTATACTTGGATCACTTTTTCCATAGATGAAAATGCTCCTTGCATGTTGCTCAACTACTTGGTAAGGGCTCTGATATGTGCCTGCAAAGCTGTAATAGAGTCAATCGATATCATACCTTTTTGGTCCCTGTGCCCATATCCACTTCTCTCACTTAAGCACATACAACTATTCCTCGCCAATTCTTCCAGAAGGTCATAAGTTGTATGAATAGTCTTTCTCATCAAAGAACCTCCAGCAGCTGCATCTATAGTTCCTCTCGTTCTCTGATTTACATCATTATAGAATTTTTGCAAAAGGAACTCCCTCAGAAGGTTGCGGTGGGGAAAACTTCTTTGTAATTCTTTAATCCTCTCTTAGGCTTCATATAGAGACTCCCCATCACTCTATTGAAAGTTTGTGACCTCCTTTATGATTTTGGTGGTCTTGGTCAACAGGAAGTATTTCGAAAGAAATGCTTGGGCTGGCTACCCCCAAGTAGTGATCTGCTTTAAATTTAATGAATTGTACCATGCCTTCGCCCAATCTCTCAAAGTGAAAGAAAACAACCGCAGCTTCATGGCATCATCAGACATCTAATTAAATTGGAAATTGTCACAAATCTCCAAAAAATTTGGGATATGGGCATTGGGATCTTAGTTAGATAGCCCATAGAATTGTACATTACTCTAAAGTATGTTGAGGAGTGCTAGCTTGATCTCTAAATTATTGGATTGATTCCCTGGCCTTGTAACTCCTTAAAGACTGGCCTCATAAAGTCCATCAATGTCCTCTCAGCTCCTTCTTGCTCTCCTTTTTTAGCCATATTTCTTTGTATAATATCTCGATGCTTCGTTCTTCTTAACTCTAGTTCGTGTCGTGTAATATTGGATAACTCTTTATCACTAAATTTCGTCGATCTTTGCGTACTCTTTGTGTTCATGCACCTGCAAATATAGACAAAAAAGTATCAAAAACTCTTAAATAAAAGTAATCTAAACTAAATAAGATGCTAAACATAATCCTCGGCAACAGCACCTAAAACTTGTTAAAAGGGAAACACTCCTAGTTTTACACTCAAAACCTGCAAGTATACGAATTGTGACTTATAGTAATAAGTAGATAGCGATACTACAAGAATTGTGCTTAGGCACCACTTAATTCAGATTTATCTTTATTTAAGAGCCAAACTTTTAATGAGAATAAACTGAAAAATTAAATTAAAGTAAATAACTAACAAAGCATAAATGATAACTAAAAAATGTAGAAACTTGGAATTCAAGATTTTCACAACTAGAGATCACTTTTTTCCTATCTTATCTCCCTCCTATTTTGTTAATTGAATTATGCCTCACTTAAGATGTCCAAATGTATTAACTACCCTCTCTCAAGGTATAATTAATTGTCCCTATTCAATTAAGTGGAGTTGATTAAGCAATCTCTTAATCTACAAAATCAATCTACCAATTCAACTAATTATGAAGTTATCCTATGGGTGATCAATTAAATTAGCCAAGATCTCTCTTTTAACTAATTAAATAAATTGATGAATGTAAGTTTATTGAATGCCAATTCTCATTGTACAACCCTACATAAATTACCCAACTCAATCTCTCATATATTGCAAGGTATGTATTCAACATTTATAAAAAAACATTTTTCAATCAAATCAACAAAATAGGAGTTCAACAAGTATAAAAGTAATCATTACAAATAAATTAGCCACTCATGATGGCATTAACATCCCTAACAATCAAATAATCCATCATATAATTACTAGAAGAGAAAAACAAAAGAAAACTAAATGAATTAAACTCCTCCTCTTCTTTTTCCCGAATTTGAAAAATCTGACGTTGATATGCTCTTTTCCCAATTTGGAATGAAAAACCTTGAATCTCTACCTCTCCTAAGACTCTAAACCTACGTTTTTACTCAAAAAGGCAAGTCTCTCATGAAGCCCTTTCATTAATGGGGGTTTATAACCTTATATAGTCATGAAAACCTAAAAAGTAAGTGAACCCCATGTATATCTTTAAGTTAGACATCGCGCAATTGTGGGAATTAGTATGAAACCCACGATCGTGTGTTATTGCATTATCATTCCTCCTCTTCTCTTCTCCTCTCTTGGTCTCTAGCTCAATGACAAAGGTTGTCATCTTTATTCCTACATCAAAATAATCAATTCTTACCCTAAATCAATATTAAACATAAAAGATTAAAATAAAGATCAAACTAAACAAAAACATACAAAATAAATTCTAAAACATAACAATAATAACCTATTATGTAAGAAGCACTTGCCAAATACTTAGAAAAACTCACACTAATGCACAACTATCAATAAAATGTGGCAAAGTTTGGAGAATAAAACAAAGAGGAGATAGCTGGAGAAAGATAATTGGAAGAGGGCTAGAAATCAATACTTACAGCTATGACAACCACATGCATGGGCGTAAGGGCAATGTTGTGTCATGGGTGTGACACACAGTCACACTCATGATAGCCCCATACACCACTGTGAGCTATTGATAGCTCACCCCATTTAGCCCCACATTTTCAATATATACAGAGGGACATATGACAGAATGTGATATGAAAGTTTTTGGGTATTTTTCGGTTAGAGAAGAGGAGAGCTTAGGGAGAGAATGAAGAGGGCAAAGAAAGCTCTCAACTATGAGAGACTCATAAAGGGCTTCTTGACGTCAGTATAAAGGTGACATCGACGCTAACCACCTAGTTAAGCATTCCTTCTTTGTATTTGTTGTTTCTTTCTCTCTTTAGGAATTGATTACGTTATCCTATGTTTATTATTTAGGTATTGCGAAAAGATGATTTGAATGCGTTCATTGGATTATTTTATTATAAATTCATTGCTCGAATATCAATATAATCCATACTTGTTATGTTGAAATTCATTTGTAGGGACTAGTGGTTCGTAATCATTAGGGATAATATAACTTAGGTTAAATGACTCTATCGTATGTGATTATTGCCTTGATTAATCAGTTTTCCTAATTTGTAATGTGTCTTTTCATTTGAATCTAGAGATCGTATCCTAGGTTATTTGATGGCTAGGTTTAATTAATAATCGTATCTTGATTAAATACAGCCTAAGGAAAACTAAGGTTACTAATGCTTATCGTTAACTTATCATTAATAGTTGCTAGGAGAGGTAAAAGAAAAACAAATCAATGAAATATGTTTAATTAGGGTGTAGGACGACATAAAACCAAAGAATTGGATTCTTAATGAATTCACCACTTTCATCATTTTTAATGTTTCGTTAATTTGTTTTCATTAGTTTAGTTTCATTATATTTTCTTATTCCAAAACCAAACTAACCCCCTCCAAACCTAACACCGATTAATTTCATTTCAAAAGCTTTATGCACACTCTCTGTGGGATCGACCAAGACTTATCACTACTATAGTAGTAGGTTTAGTTTATTGTATGTAGTGTTACGACACACTACCAATAACATATGTAAATTTTGTAAAAATCAGGAACATACATATTTATAGTAAGCTACATAGTCAAGATACACGATTGTGTAGTTCATTTACATGGCTATGTAAGTCCTAGTTGTGTAGGTTACAGGGAACTTAAAATTGTATCTTCACACTCTTACATGCTTTCAGTGTCTCACACAGTCCCATACATAGCTGTATATCTCACATACACAAGCGTGCGCAACCCTACATAAGTGTGTAGGTTGTAATGACTTTATTTCTTGCATTGGTTATCCTATTTCACCCTAACTCATCTACTTTTGGTTTCACAAAAGCAAAAAAGATTGAACATTGATAGAACTGCACCAAAGATATATTTTTACCTTATTTTGGTTCTTATTCTTCTAACTTATACCTAAATCAAAATAAGCATCTTAAGTACAATATAACATTAATCTCTAAGCATTATGTGGTAAATATATAGTTAAACAAGCACTTATAAAGCTCCCCCATCCTTAGCTTTTAACTGTCCTCGAGCAAAACTTAAAATCAAAAATAAAAACAAAACAATTTCTCCTTTTCATATTTCCTAGGAATAAATAGTCAAAAGGAAAGACAAAAAGATTTTAAAACCATAACAAAAATTAAATATTCAATTTTTTTTTACTCATGATCAATCAACAATCATTTCCTTTAAAAACTGAGCAATCTAGGGGTAGACTTTGACAAGTCATGTTTAAAAATAACATAAATCCACAGGCACGCTCAGACACCTTTCATAATCAGTACATTCCATAACTTTTCACGTCATTTTAGTTCTCCACCACTAAAAATTCTGGTGCATAATCATGAATTAAAGGACCTTTTAAGGTTATAATAGGGAAAAAAAAGGTTAAGGTGAGAAGTATTTAGATTATGTAGTTTAAAAGCCATCAATATTAGTGAATCAGGAAAAACACTCAATGGAGTATCAAGTGCAAAAATTAATATCCTTTCAAAATTGGATACCATCAGTTATGATGAATGTAAAAACGCTCTACAACTTAGATTCAAGCTTTCACACCACAAAGCATATGAAGCACAAGTAATTAGAAGAAATCACCCATAAAACACAATGATGAGTAGTACACTATAATCATAAGGAGTGATCCTTCATAACATCTTCTTCCTTATTTCCATCATAATCAATTCATCATTTCATACAACTTTATAAGGAAAAACTAAAATGAATAGCATTATAAATGATTTTCTTGATAACTTCTTTTCTTTTATTGTCTTTTTCTTTTCCTCCTTTTTTCTTGTTTTTAATAAAAAATTGAAAGAAACTATGTCAATGATGGAATTCATTGATCAGAGATAAAGATCACATTCTATCAACTATAACCAACCCCAATATATGCACACCCCTATACTTATACTCTTGTGAATCAACAAACATTAACAATCGTAAATGCTCTATTAGCTTTAAGGATTAGGTAAGACATTTTGTAAGGTTAATGGTTTGTAATATGGTTAGGAGAAAAAGAAAAGGCTAATAAAGCTCAATAGGCTTAACAAAATGATAATTTATGTCTTTGGGTTGGCTTTTTGGCTAATGTAGCTCGTAAAACAAAGAATGTTTACATCATTTCCATATTAATGCATGTTAAAAAATGGTCTTGAATAGAAAATCAAGGCAAAGTTAGGATGTACATGTCATGAAGGTCACACATAAACGAAAGACAATGACATTGATATAGATGTGCCAGTTTAAAAGGTTCAAAATCTCATTAGATTATGTCTATCCACTAGTCATTACTCTTCTAAAGAAAACATACATTGACCAATCACAAAGGTTAAAAAAAAACATGCCTAAGTTTCCATAAAATTTTCTTATTATTTGTCCTCTCTAATTATAACTATATAGTCCTAGAAGAAACAGAAAAAGAGATAATATTTTCTTTCTTTAACATGCAAAAATAACTTTAAAACATACAAGAAACAAACTTAAAAATACACATAATAAATAAGATCCCCACCCCCTAAACTTAAAACTTACATTGCCCTAAATGTAGCTTTAAATGTAAGAAATGGAGCATTCAACAATAAAAAAAACATAATTGCGAAAATGTAAAGGAAAGGAACAAACTCCCCTTGGGTTTCCTCCTAAACATTCCCTTTGTTTATATTATTAGCTCGACTCTATGTTTCCTTTATGGAGTGATGTCATTCAGGTCTTTAAGTATCATTGCTTCCACATTTTCCACTTGAAATCCTTTATAGTATGACTTTAGGTGATGACCATTCACCTTAAATTTTTTTCCATTATTTAAACTTTATATCTCAACTGCACCATATGGAAAAAACTAGAAACAAAAAAAGGATCGACCCAAAGGGAATGCAAATTACCTGATAATAATTTAAGTTTAGAAAGATCAAGAAGCATTTTTAACTGATATCAAACATTTTCCTCAAGGTCATCTTGTTAGGTAAAGCTTTAATATTTTCCTTAAATTTCATTGCATTCTTTTATAAGTCATTTCACATCTTTTCAAGCTCTTGTAATTGTAGGTTTCTGTGGACTCCCATCTCATCAAAGTTCATGTTACAACACTTAATAGCCAAATATAACATGTTGTAGTTCCTTAGAAATATACGTGACCTCCTAAACACCAATCTATATAGGGACATACTAATTGGCATTTTATAGGCTATCCTATAAGCCTATAGTGCATCTTCTAACCTTACGCTCCAATCCTTTCGAATAAGTTAAATTGTTTACTTCAGGATCGACTTGATTTCTCTATTGGATATCTTAGCTTGGCCACTTGTTGGGGATGGTAGGAGGTGGAAAAGTTGTTCATAATATGGTAAGTCTTGAACGAAGCTTCCATCATTCTATTGTAAAAGTCCATTACCCTATCACTTATGATGGCTCTTGACATCCCAAACATAGAAAGGATATTATACTTGACAAAAACTGCAATAACTTTAGCATCATTAGTTTTGGTGAATTTAGCTTCCACCTATTTGGAGACATAATCAACTACAAGTAAGATATAACGAAAACCAAAAGATGAAGGAAATGATCTCATGAAATCAACGCCCCAAATATCACAGTTTTCACAAAAAGGAATAGGGGTCTATGGCATTTGATTTCTACAAGACAAGTTACTTGATTGTTCGCACCTGTCATATGACTTGTAAAAGACATATGCATCCTTAAACAAAAAGGACTAGTAAAAACCACTCTCTAAAACTTTATAAGTATTCCTTTTTATCCAAAAATTCCCTCTACAAGCGTACGAATGATAAACGGTTAAGATAAAAAGTGACTCACTTTTAGGGACATACCTTTTTCTGATTTAGTCTATACAATGCCTTGATAGATAGGGGTCATCCTACACAGAGTATTTGTTTTCACTCTTTAACTTTTCCCTTGGAGCCTTTGACAGACCTACATGTAATTTGTTAGTAACTAAAAATTCATGATATATGCATATCATAGAGATGTCAAATTAGTGGAAAATAACTATTTATTTGGAAACATTTCTCTTAAAGGAATGTCATCTTCATTTCAAATCAAGTGGTTAAGGTGATCAGTAACCACGTTCTCTACTCCTTTTTTATATCTTATTTCTAAATCAAACTCCTGAAAGAGGATAATCCATCTAATTAACCTTGAATTTGCTTCCTTCTTGGTGAGTAAGTACTTCAAAGTTGTATAATCAGAATAAATAATAACTTCAACACCTATCAAGTATGATTGGAATTTTCTAAAGGAAAAATAACAAATAAAAGCTCTTTTTCAATTATGGAATAATTTAGTTGGGTTGTATTCAAAGGATTCACATTTTAGTAGATGGCATGTCTAGTTTTTCCAGCTCTTTGGCTTAAAATTTCCCTTATTGCATAATCACTTGCATCATAATTGATTTTGAGGGGAAGGTTCTAATTCAGAGGATGAATGGAGATTTCAAGAGCTCCTTAAGTTTGTGAAATACCTTCTTACATATATCGTAGACTCAAAAGAGACATCTTTTAACAACTTGCATAGAGGAAAGGTTATCTTCAAGAAATCTTTAGTGAACTTTGATCGCAGGTTCCTATATGATAAGTTTTAATATTTTTAAACCTTGATATTACTGAAAGCGCACGAGTCGCTCGTGTAGTACCTAAGGTGTCAATTTCGTAAGGAGGGTTAATCTAATCCTAAAATCTAAGGCCAGAAAGTATTAAACAGATATTTAATTGACAATCAGTTTAAACACGAGAACTAAATAAATCAAATAACAAAACAATAATTGACAATTAACACTTAACGAAAACAATCACAAACAATGACTAACAATTTCAAATTAAAAAAGAATAACAAATAATAGAAATTGATTGATTTGATGAATAATGATAGCACACCCTAGAATTCAAAATAGTGAGTTAACGGAAAGAGAGAAAAGGAAAATTATCAACCTGTAATGCTAACCTAACCAATTATTATTTATCAAATTAATAGTTCTAGATGATCCTAGGGTCAATTACTCTCTCTCTAGTTATAATTGAACCCTAAATTATAAACTTTAATCAGATTATGGGAAGTTGTAATCTCTCTATTAACAACCTATCTAAAACCTAATCAGTTACGTTCTCTAACAAACAATTGGAAACCTATATGTGATCTCTCTACACAAAATTTACCAACTTGATTTAATTCCAAATCTATTAAATTACCTAACTCTCGTTAGTCCAATTTAATCATTTTTTCTCAATTCACCCTCTTAGTTTATTTTCAAGATATGAAGTGAAGAATTAAGCCAAATTGAATTTGATAAACACATAAAACAATCAAAATTTATTAAATCAAAAATAATATTCCAAAGGTGAGTATAGACCATCAATCACAATTCAAGTCTATCATCAAACTATATATCCCAATTCTATAATCAAATAAAACTAAAATACATAGGAAATAGAACTCGAATGGACAATAGGAGGCTGCAACTGCGGAAAGCTTCTTTTTCCAAGAAGCACGTCAAGTCTGTGTCATCTTCCTCTTCTTTCTTCCATCTTCTCTTTCTCGCTCTCTCAAAGTTCTCTCCTTTAGGGTTTCGTCGTCATGGCTAATAAAAAAACCCTAGGGTATTTTTGAGGTCGAAACGGTCCAAAAATCCCTCGAAACCTGATTTTTCCTCTTGTTTGCATGTCTGTCAGATCGTGGACTTGCCTGCCACGATCGTGGCCAATATCTAACCTCTTTGTCAAGATCGTGGCCTAAATGCCACGATCATGGGCTGTGGCAAAGTCTTTCTGTCATGATCGTGTCCCTCAGGCCACGATCATGATTTGGTTCACATGTCTCTGTCACGATCGTGGCCTATTATGTCATGATCATGGGCTATGGTTTTGGCCCGAAAGTCTACAAAACTCCTCCGTTCTTCAATATTGGCCCTGAAACGCTAACAAACACATCAAGGTATCTCACAAACATAAGATTTAAGCTCAAAGAGTTATAATAACCTATAAAAACACTTAAACACATAAATTAACACAATTCTAACCTAAACACACACTAAACACACAAATTAACCCTTGATACACAATAAATTAAACCCTAAAACATTATGCAAATCACAACTATCAACATCCCCACACTTAAATGTTTGCTTGTCGTCAAGAAAACAAAACAACAAACATATAACAACACATAACACACAATGCAAAAATGATGCAATGGCTTCAACTTCATGAAATAGATTTAATCTTAAGCACAATCATACAAGTTATATCAAATCATTAACATGTAAAATCTATGTCTTAGCGTTTTGAACTAAATATACAAGTTAATTAAGATCTAAGTGTTAATTTATTTACCTTTTTCAATTGCACACACACATTAATAATTCTTTGGTCCTCCAGACTCTGTAACTGTTCCTAGGTATATTTTCATGAAAAGTTAGGCTTATTACAAGTCCATTAGGTTTTTATTAAGAACATTTTTTTATTTAAACAAGGACTTAGTCTTTTAGTTGGAGGCAAAAATTGGTGATGAATATCGATCCAGTTACTTGACTAAGTAATTTTTATTAAACAGCTTGGTTGAAACGTGACTATAGCTTTTTGATGCGAAGGCACACAGTTGTGATTCGTGTCAATCCTGTTACTCAGCTATATCACATTTTCAACTAGCTACTAGCTCTATTTATAACCCGAAGGTCAGCGGAATAGTTATTTATTTAATAAACATTTTTTATATTGTCTCCCTTATTATTTTAGCTACTTGTTTTCATGAAAAATATTAGTAAAGCTACTTAAGTCTATAGGGTGCTAAACTTACACTAAATCCTAATTAACCTGTATATTTATCTAAAGGCTCCAATTCACTAATTTTTCAAGCTAATGATTATTCACAACCTAATAGACTATGTTCAAAATTAAACAAATTTCACTCCATCTAAGCCATTGACACATTCAAACAATTCACAAAATGCAACCTAACACTATCATACTATATGCAAAATCACATAAAAAGTAAACACATAACCCTCCCTACACTTGAACAACACATTGTCCTCAATGTGAGAAGGGAACAAACAAGCACATAAAAGACAAGAATAATTATAAAATTAAAGTAAACTAAAAATAAATAAAAACAAAAATAAAAATGAAAATGAAAATGAAGATTAATTTGAAAAAGAAAATTGGGTTAGATGCAAATGTCATGGAGATGGAGGTGGTGATAGAACACTTTGAAAGTTAACACAAATTACAAATATTTTATTGAAAGCTCAAAACAAATCAAACTACCCCTAACAATTTTAAACAACTTCTACATACGCTAATTTACGGTCCTTAGCTTGACCTTGCATCCATGGAGGCATCGTAATTGTTCAAATATAAGGAAATCACTTCCTTATCATTGGGAATCGCTCCTCCAAGGTAAAGCTTGCAACGATGCCCGTTGGCCTTAAAAATCTCCCTGTTAACGTTTTCCAATTTGAGGGCCCTATAGTCAAAAACTTGAATTACTATAAATTGTCCACTCCATCTAGATTTTTACTTCCCTAGAAATAGCCTCAACCGTGAATTATATAGCAAAATAGTGTCTCCTACTTTGAATTCCTTTTGTTTAAGATGAGCATCGTGCCATTTCTTGAACTTTTCCTTGTAGAGTTTGGCATTTTCGTATGCATTAAAATGAAACTCTTCAAGTTCATCCAGTTGTAAAAGCCTTTTTTCGCCGGCTTATTTCCAATCAAAATTTAATGCTTTAATCGCCTAGTATGCTCAATGTTCTAATTCAACTGACAAATGACAAGCTTTCTCGTACACAAGCCTATAAGGATTTGTTCTGATGCGTGTTTTAAAAGCTATCCTATAGGCCCATAAGACATTAACTAGCTTTGTTGACCAATCCTTTTTGGAGTTATTCACAGTCTTTTCCAAAATTCATTTTAGCTCTCGGATAACAACTTCCACTTGGTCACTAGCCTGCAGATGGTAAGGTATGGTAACTCGGTGGTGCACTCCATATATTTTTAAGAGGGCATCAAAAGATTTGTTGCAAAAATGTGTTCCTCCATCACTTATTATTTTACGTGGCATTCTAAACTGATTAAATAGCTATTTAATGACCTTCTATAGTACCTTCCCATCATTGGTTGGAGATGCTACCGCTTGAGCCCAACATGAAACATAATCAGCCCCCATTAAAATATACATGTTCCGCATTAAAGATGGGAACGAACCCATAAAATCAATGTCCTATACATCTAAGACTTCCACTTCTTAAATATTGGATAAAGGCATTTCATCCCTCTTGGAGATGTTACCTATTCTCTAGCATTGATCACATTATGCCACGTAAGTCTGAGCATCCTTAAACAACTGTGGCTAATAAAATCCACTCTCAAGTACCCGAGCTGCCTTTTTGTTGGCTCCATAATTCCCTGCATACTGACCTTTATTACATTGCTTTATGATGTCTAGCATTTCCTCATCTGGAACATAAAGTCACATTAACCCATCTACACAAGCTCTATATAGGGTTGGCTCATCCCATATTTATCAGTTACAATCATGTAAGAACTTCTTCTTTTATTGGTAAGAGAGATCTGATGGATGTTTACCACAAGCAACATAATTTGTTGTAACATCCCCTCACTTATGGGAAGGGCATTTTGGTCATTTTGGATCGGGTTAAAAATATTTAAAGTGTTTTGACATATTCATGCATTCATATATGCACATGAATAGCCAATATTGAATTTTTGCACATGT
>JANIIA010000010.1:7461251-7485539 GCA_027478495.1 Erythroxylum alaternifolium | reverse complement strand
TGAATTGTATATTCCGCAAATCTTTGTAGCATTTGTAATTGCCTATTACGGTATGTAATAATTTTTGGAATTGGAAAGGTTTTGTTTTTGTGATGGTCCCAAATGGCTATTGAAAATTCTGTTGACTGTATTGTTATGTTGAAAAAAAGTTTGCGAATAGAGTGGGCCTGATTTGGTTATAAACTTTTGCATCTTATGTTGTGGTTTTAAAAAAAATTGTACTAAAATTTGAATGATCGAGTGCTATAGCATGCCACCCTCGCGGGTCACGGACTCGAATATTCCTCAGGATGTTGGGTAAGTGTGTTACGGGAGTGGGGTGTTACAGTAAATGACCTTTATGTACTGCATAAAGCTAGGGTTTAATGCCTATCATCAAGGAATTATATGACCACCATTGCAAGCGACACACGATTTATTTGAAGAGATAAAAAACAATAGTTTTCCTTAGACATCATAATAAAATAAACAATAGCCAACCCTCTAGGATCCAAATTAAATTATTCTTCTAAATTCAATGACAACATGACAACCTCACCAAGCAATTGAATAGCCTGGCACCCTCCTTTTTCTCTCCATTCAAAGCAATTCAACAAGGATGTGAGTTATGCAAACAAGAGAGCCATATCACAACTGATTGCTTCATAGTGGAAAACAAAAACATGTAGTAATTTAACTTTAATGGAGAAAATTTTGGTCAAAGAAGTAATAATAGTCCTTATTTGAACACAAAGAATCTTGGGCGGTAGAACCACTCGAATTTCTTTTGGTCTAACAATGTGTGGACTTAAATGGGAACTCAAGGCCTACTGAATTTCAACAAGGCCAGTCTAATTTGTGAGATTCAAAATTGGATAAGCTCATGAGTGTAGAAGGGAAATTTAAGCAAGTAGTGGAAGATCATGCCTCTTCTATTTACAACCTAGTGGTTCAACTGGGATAGCTTGCCATTGAATTCTCTACAAGAAGTATGGGAAGCCTTTCGAGCAACATGGGAGTAAATCCAAGAGAGAAATTTAAAGCTATCACACATAGGAGTGGGGAAGAGTTAGAAGAACTAATAAAAAAATAAGATGAACCCCACTATGTAGAGGACCAAGAAAAGAAGAAAAAGGATAAAGAAAAGAATAAGGACCTTTTCTATGTCCCTGATCTACCTTACCCATCGGAAATACCACTCCCACAAAGACTTCAAAAGAATAAATTGGATATACAATTTGCAAAGTTATTAAAAATTTTGAAGAAATTACAAATTACTTTGCCCTTTATGGAAGCTTTAAAAAGCATACCTATGTATGTAAAGTTTCTCAAAGAAATATTATCAAACAAGCGAACTTGGGATGATAATCAAATGAAAGTCATAATGGAAAGTTGTAGCTCCATTATTACCAACCACATACCCTCACAGTTGAAAGATCTAGGGAGTTTTATTATACCATATGTAGTTAGTAATTTAGAGCTTTCTAATTGCTTATGTGACTTAGGCGAAAGTTTATACCTTATGCCCTTGTCAATTTTTAGGAAATTAGGACTAAGAGATGTGAAGTCAACTTCTATGCTTATTCAGTTGGCTGATCAATCAATAAAGAAATAATTTGGTATGGTAGAGGATTTGCCTGGAAAAGTAGACAAGTTTATCATTCCTGTGGATTTTGTTGTGTTAGACTTTGAAGAGGATTGAAACTATCCGCTAACTCTTAGTATACTATTTTTGAACAGTGGAGTAGCTTTGGTAGATGTCAATGAAGAGAACCTTACCCTTCAAAACAAACCTAGGACCCTAAACTACTATTTAAGAATATTAAATTCATAAGAAAATGCAGCAATCATTGAATAAAAGTGGGATATCAAAAACAACATCAAGAAATTCCAGCTTTCCAGATCAAGGAGAAAATAAAGTTTTCATTCTTTTTCCCTTATGTCCTTCTTAAGTATTGATGTGTAATTGGATTTCCAAGATGTTAAACATGTTTTCAAGTTTCTAAATTTCAGATTAGGGTTTATTCCAAATTTATTTTGTGACTTTGATTATTATTGATTCAATACATATTTTGGTGTTGTGATAATTGTGTATGTTCATACTTTGACAACAGATCGAGAAAGTGAGTCAAAAATTTAATAAGTCATGCAATTATCAATTGGCGATCGTTCAAAGAGAGATCTTGTCTGAGAACTTGATTATCTAATAGATAATTTCAGATCTAATTGAAAACGTTAAAAAATCTTGTGAATCGAGAGGTTGTAAAATCTGGAATTTTGGATTCAATTAGGGTTAACTAATTAGTTTTTAAATTAATCCCTTAGAAAATATAGGATTAACATATAATTAGAGCAATAATAGTTAAAGGAACAAAATAATGAAAGAATAAGTCGAAAGTTTTCATCCTTGGTTAAACCCTAAATTAATTGGTAGCTTACTTCTCATTTGATTTAATTGCTTTGTTTTATTATTCTATTTTATTTTTTATTTAATTTTATTCAAATCAATTTTGTGTTACCTTAGACAAAGTTAGGTTCGAATGTTTTGCTATTACATAATCCTTTTAGGAATGATACCTTTTGGTACTACAATATATGATTCGTATACTTGCAGTATTAACAGTTTATTAGATATAAAACTTGCTCAATAGGTATAATGGAAAAATTTTTTTTACAATTTTCCAATGAGATCTTAATAATTAAATAAATTAAAAAATATGAATCATAAAATAAAGGAATTGTGCATGATTCGATATTACTGTTGAAACCTTTTCTAAATCCTTTTTGAAGATTCAACAACAAGATGTTCAAGTGTCTAACCTATAATGGTATCCACATAGCAGAGAAAAAGAGACAACTTTTGAGAGGAATAAGCAGGAGTGTAAACTCCCTTATGCTTATTTCCTATCAATGGAAAAAAAAAAGCATTAAGGTTTTATTTTTATTAAAATTGAATCTCATATTTAATCTTTGAAATCTCTCAAAGTTACTAATTAAGTACACCTTAATTGAAATTAATTTTTATCTTCTTAACTTCTCTTTATGTGTTATTGAGTGGGTTCTTTATATACTGACAACAATTATAAATTATAATTAGAATTCATAATTATAATTAGAGAAACTAAAACTCTTTTTAATTTGTCTTTAATTGTTTAATTAAACAATTTATAATCATATATCAGCATTAATGTCTGGCAATATATCATCACCACCCACTTATGAGGATTGTTAAAATGGTTCGACTTGACGTATCCATGTTTGTTTATGATAAATAATTTAATCCTTTCATCATCCAATGTTTCAATCGAACATAGAATGTGGATATAATGTCAACTTTTTTAATACAGTCATGTTCTATCTTGCTAATTAGTAATTGATTTATAACTGATGTTTGAAATTACCTTTTTAACTCTCAATTCGCTCTATCTAGAGTATTCCTTAAATAACTACTAATTAAGAACAATAGAACATTCTCTCTAATTTCTTTGAAGTGACAAGTTTTTACTGACTTACTCAACTATCTCTGTATGATTCTTACTGTATCTAAGTACTATTCATTGAGATACCCTAAATAGGATAGGTTATAAATAACATAAAAACACAATAATTCCCACATAAATACTTTGAAAATATCAAGTTTAAGAATCAATTATGCAACTATCATAATGATAAAATCTATAGCCACATAAGTAATATTCCATTTGGTATCCTCATAATCGAGTCAGTTCGGTGAACTTATTCTCTAATAAGCACCTATATATTTATTTAACTATCTTCGTATTTTAAGTTATAAGATCAATTGTTTTCTTCATAAGAAAAAAAAACATATGCTAGTTTTACTGTTTCATCAATATCCTATCTTAATAAAACTACAACTAGGAACAATACATAAATGTAAATTGAATCTCATCATAATTTCAATTGCATACTAATTATTTTAGGGATTTTATCTTTAGTGTTAAAACATTAAATGTAATTAACAAAATGCATTAAGAGATAAAATGCCTTTATTAATTAAAATAATAATGTTATACATAAAATTGGAACCAAGTAATTGGCTATAATATCATAAACTAATTCATATAACTCTTACTTGGAATCTGTTTTTTTTGTAAAGTGGGATTATCCCTGAAAATAAAGGCACACGACGGTTGGAATCATTTGATGATGATTTGCACATCTGTTTGTTGTCACACATATAGTTTCCAATACTTTTAGCTTAAATTGTAATTGATATAAGGTTTACAGCTTTCGATGTTCTATATACTTGTAATCAGGGCTACATATTTTTTAGGAGTTTAGCAAAAACTTCTTAAAACAATTTTCTACAAACAAATAACTCTTAAGGCAAGTTACAACTCTTATGAAAGGATACAACCCTTTTGGTATTTAAAGAATACATGAGGATGAATGAAAATACCTAACAGAGAGATATAGTGGGTGATTGATGATTTTACAATAATTGCAAGTAGATTAGAAGTCTTGTTGGTCATTGAATAAAAAATCCAATAAAAACACACTTCTTAATATTTGTTCTATTTACTTTCATACGTATTAGTATACTTGTAATTATTTTTTAAAATCCTAAAATGTTAATTTCAGGTCAAAATCAACAATCTCACAAGAAGTCTATTCTGTTATACTTAATGAGTTTTTTTTTTAAAATTTAGTAGATGAGTCGTAAAAGACTTTTATATCTTTTGAGGGAGCAAAACGCTCTGAACTATAGTTATTTTGTTAAGAGATGGAGATGCCCTAAACAAAATTAGGAAAGGCAATCTCCAAAAGAAAAAACACTATGTGATAATTGAGATGATCGATCTGTGATTAAATACAAGATTGAGGACCATCAAATCGTTATTTTGGTCACTACCGTAAAGTTTATAACATAACATACGTATTTAAATAATCTCACGACTATCTATTTTTCAATTCCCCTTACACCTTGATTTGGAACTCTCATCTTCAGTTTTGTGAGTTACGGAGCAGCAACCAACAACGACATCAAACAATTGGGGGCATCTAAGCTACTGTCAGTCGTCAAAATTGATTTAACCTTATTTAAATCAGCATTTAACAGTTCGGTGTATACAATCTTAAAAGAGAGAAATGCAGAATACTCAAGGATCAAGTCCATTCATCTATATATTAAGCTCTACGAGCAGGTGTTTAATTGGATTTGAGAAATCGTTATTGCCAGAGGATTCCCTTACAATAAGTTGGTATAACTATGGCAAGGTACTGGAATGCTTAGAGATCGATTCTTGTTCTTGTTTCTGTTAAAGGTCTTGATCCAGTTTATGAAGCACTCCCACTTAAGTTCATTGAAACCCAGCTGAAAGCATATCACGCCACGTTTTGGGTAATTGCCATCTGTATTTAGGCTCGATGTTATGGTGTTCTCCTAGTGTACCTCCATGTTGATTTAGGAAGCCTTACTTTTTCTTTTTTATGCTTTTATGTTTTGTATCGAGGAGGATACGCCTTGATAATTTTACTGATCAATTATTATCTTTTCAAAAGAATTTGTGGTATAGACTGCAATTAGAGAATTCTCAGATAGTGGACGAGCCACGTAAAGCTCGATCTACAGGCCTTACTAAGCCTCTTTAAGTGATAACAGATTATCTGTTACAGTAACTAATTTTTTCTCTATTTTATTAAATAAAACAAAGTTAGAAAGGATGTCTTTCCCTCCTAAGTCCTAACGTTAAATCTGGCTCCTGTCACCTTTGCAGGACAAGCCTTTATTGGTGTGTGGGGTTAGCGTTTTCTAATGGACATGTTAATAAGCAAAGTCTTATTTTCAACTGCCGAATAATTTATTCAACTAAATTCAAATTTAACATGAAACATATAACACTAGCCAAAGAAAAAAAAAAAAAACATCATGGACCACACCCACCTCAACGCAGACACTTAATGCTATACATTTCCTGTACATTTAAGTGCGCGATATGCAAGGAGTTCCGTTCCCGCTATTGTTGGGGTTTGTACTTTTTCGAGCATAATCACATTCTCTCTCGCTCACATATTAGACAGATGTAGTTATTGCGACTTGTAAACCTCTTATACAACCATGAGAAAAGAGATGGCTTGTAACAATTCCATTTCGCTTAATGTGGAGTACTATAAATCAATACTCAAAACAGCTAGCTAACAAACATATACTCCATATCTGTAAAAGACGGAGGGTGTTGCGTCTCTTAATTGCAGGGTTGTTGTGAGAAATAATGGAGTATTTACACTCCCCCCATCAAGATTGGGGTCTATGGGGCTGGATTTAACCGGACTAGATAACTCATTTCATTTAGCTCATCAATCACTGCAGTAGGTCTAATGAGCGAAAACTTAAATTGGGTTGGTATGTAAGAAAAAAACTGCTAAAAGAGTTGCAAGGTGAAGCCCTATGATCTTGATTCACTGCAGCTGCTTATCTCCCTTTAATAAATTATGATCAATACATAGTTCAATGTCAACAAACATGACACGTAAAGAATCAATAATCCTGTTCCGATGCAGTGGAAATGACCACGCTGAAAATTTTGACAAAAGATATCGTTTGAAGTCGCCGTGCTTATCTCAGAATTCATGGCGACCAAAGTGAAGACAAAAATCATTCAGCCTGAGACTGAATAAGAGATTGTATCCTTGAACCCAAGCCCCAAATTTCATTATCAGTATAAATAAAACAATGGACATTTATCTCGTGTTATATGTATTCTACAACAAAGACGAACTTCATTTCAGGACGAGATACAAAGCACAAAAGAACTCAAACAAGCTGGTATAGGAATATTTCTAACAACAAAATCAAATTTACCTGCTGTACACATTCTCTACAAGCAGAATCAACTAGGTATTGTAATGGTGTATTATCAATAAACCAGAGAAGAACCCCCAGTTGGTCATATCTATCTACCACGGAAGAGATACTGGGCACTTCAACAACTTCAGTATCATCTCTTGTTGTGCAACGGGTTCGATCCTGTAGGAACCCTTCGCTTCTGTGACTGGAATTCTTTGGCCTGGTGCGAGAAATGAACATTGTCAGTTGCAGACCCAAAAGCTTGTTGGGTTCTAGTGGAAGGCGCAGGAAAAGGGTGTCTTATAGCGTGGCTCGGAGGAGTAAATAAAATTAGAAGAGAAACGAAAAAGAAGAGATGGAAACGATGCATTTTGGGAGAATTCTGTTGAAATAGATCGCTAAGGATCATGGAAATCTAAGGCAAAAGTGATGGCCCTAGATGTCCATGTTTATGAACATATGTGTTCAATGCTTCTCCATTTATAAAGTTTCTATCTTTTAATATTTTATTTTTGCCGTCAGATTTTAGTCTATTTTTTAATAATAAATTAAGAAAAGAGTTCATAAATTGTGGCCATCCGATCCTGATCGAGCGGTTGAATGACATTGATTGTGTTGGAGTGTAACCTATGTCTGTGTGACTATAAAGCGTGAACGTAATGACCTAGAGGGCAGCAATGACGGTGGAACCCGGGCGGTGACGTTAGTGACCCAAACTCGTATGTGAAGTTGACGGAGGCTTAACTACGACTTATGAGACTCTTTGGTGTCCTGTACGTACTTACATTTGTCAATAAGTACAAGGGAATAGTAGGCATAGAAAAGTCAAAAGTTCAAGCACTCAAATACACCGTCAAATAAGCGCGTGGTTAGCAATATAAATTAATTCAGAAAATAACCACAACAATAAAACAATAAACAAGAATTTGTTGAAGAGGCTAAAAACTTACAGCTGGGCAGCTGGCCGACTACTTAAAACCCAAGTTCATATACTTGAGCTTTGGGACGGTTAAGTGGTGCTTTATTGCAAGTCAAAGGTACATTCATGTCCTAAATGATGAAGAATGTAGAAAAATATACATATGTATATAATGCTATAGATAGAAACTTGAAAAGTATGATACCTTTTAGGTGCACGGGTAGCCAAAAAGGATGCTACTTTTCTTACCCCTTAGCTTCAGCTGTTTCAAACTGTACCTAAACCTAAAAAATGTGGGTGTGTGTTGAGATTTTATATAGAATAATATTATAAAATTCGATACAGATCATGGAATCTGTTTCTGTGTAGTACGGCATGTGTTTGTATTGGCATAGGTTGCTCACGAATTGAAATCCCTGGTTATAACCTTAATTTTTGTTTACCAAATTAAAAGTCAACCTTTGAAGGTGCGTTAATTTGTTTCTAAATGTATACTTCACCGACTCCAGCCTGTTTAATTCGATTTATCGTCATTTGAATTGAACGCATCATCGATATTTTTGCCATATAAATTAGTAGTGGAAGCATATTAACCACGAGATTAGACCGGTGTTGTGATCAGGATGTAACATCAAATTATTCTTTGTTAACATCAAACGACGTACCGAATATGAAATCCATTAATTAATCCATGTCCAAATCGACATCATGAAATATTGAATATGTACTTGGACAAACTAAAATTACCTACCGATTATGGATCCCAAGTCCCTGAGGGGTTTGCCGTCTAAAATCACACATATATTTCAATCATAAAAAGATAAATAAGGTTACTTGGGTTTAACTATTATATTTTAAAATTTGATCCATTCTTAAAATAAAACGAACATGAGAGCATTTCACTTTCAAAAATTACTAGAAGGGCTGGTCCGAGGTAAAGAAAGAAGAAGAAGGTGAATTTTATGAAATTAAGATATGGAAAAGAAACTAGAGTGAAACTAGAGCTGGAAAAGAAAAGTTCATTCTTTCAATTACATTTAGACAAAAGGATAGAAATGGCTACAACTACCTTGAAGCAACTCTTTAAACCAAACTAGAAGATCAACTTATATATATTGTCTTCCCATCCTTGGAAAGATCCTTTAAGCTTAATTCAGGTTTCTTAAATTTATTATCTAAACTTTCTGAATGTGCAGTTGACGATCCTTATAGGCATTTAAAAGAATTTTTGGTTGTTTGTTTTAATATGAGACCTGAGGGAATAGAGGAAAAACAAGTGAAATTACGTGTTTTTCCATTTTCAATGCATGATTTTGCTAAAGATTGGTTATATTATTTGCCTCCTAGATCCATAATATATGGGCTCAATTACCTAAATTTTTTCTTTAAAATTTTGTTCCTGCTAATAAGACAGGACCTATTAGGAAAGAAATATGTAAAATTAGACAAAACATGAACACGATACTATATGGATGTTAGGAAAAATTTGAAAGACTGTGTGCTAGTTGTCCCAATCATTAGATTAGTGAACAGTTATTGATACAATACTTTTATGAGGGCCTTTTACCACATGATAGAAGCAGGATAGATGCAGCTAGCGATGGGGTGTTGTTTGATAAAACTCAAAAATAAGCTAGACGGCTAATCTCTAATATGGTTGAAAACTCACAACAATTTGGAACTAAAAATTAAGTTAGCCAATCTAGGAAAGTCAATGAAATTCATGTGCATGATATCAAGATTGCCTATGAAAAACTCTAACAAGTGGCCCATTGAACGAATCTTGTTTCTAAACTTATAGCATGTTCCATGTCCCAAGTTTGTGCTTATGAAATTTACGTTGAGTTTACTCGTACTATTGATGCATGTCCTTTTTTGTAGGTTTAAGATATGAATGTTGTTTGTAGTTATCCTAGACAATCACATAGGAAATATAATGAGGGGGTGGAAAGATCATCCAAACCTTAGATAGGCCCAATATAAACCCACCTACTTTTACCACTAATCAGAATAGTACAAGATCTTTAGTGCCCAACCAACACACATGTCCCTCCCTAGAAGACATAGTAAAACAATTAGCTTACTGGACTGGGCAAGTTCATATATAGGGGGTAGAATACCAATAGAAGATAGATGCACACTTGCAACTCCTAGAAACCTAGATAGGACAAATTTTCACTAGCTTGAGTAATGTAGAAATCCAGCTATCCACGAAACTTCCTGCTCAACCCATCTCGAACTCTAAAGAAAATTCTAGTGCAATATTTCTTAGGAGTGGGAAAGAATTTAGAGAATCTTGAAAGTGGACGAGGATGCTGAGCCAACGACATAAACCAAAGGTGCTACTTAGGAGAAAATCTAAGACAATGAAAACCATAGCTTATTTCATTTTTTATATTATAATTATTTAGTATTTTCAACAAAATTGCAATCTTATCTTTTTCTTCTACTTTTATATCCCTTTTTCCACATTTAGTTGTTACATTAAGTGTGTGGGGGAGAACATAAAAGCATATTTTGATTGTTTTGTGCCTTTTATGTGTTGTATGAATAAGAGGGTGAGATTTTTGAAAATTTTCAGTTAATTTTGAACTTTTTGTGTAGTTATTTTTGTGAAAGTTACATATAATTGATGTTGTCTAGGAAATTGTAATGCTTCTTAAGATGGTTGGTTTTGACATTAATTTGTTTTATATGCAGCCACTTAGTTTTTATTACCATAATAACCTTCAGAAGAATTAATTAGGTTAATAGAAAAAAGGAGCAATTGGCTTGCAATATTATTACATCTCTACCACTTACGTAAACTAGAACAAAAGTCAAAAGGTCTTTATATGGTTGCAATGAGGCCTAGGTAAGGTATGGTTTAGATAATAAAAGTGTGAAAAATTGAAGGAAATTCACAAAGAAAACATTACAAGAAACTTGTTCACAATATACAGGTCTTTTCATTATAAATCCATTGGTATGATAAACTTTTCTTCTTTTGCTATGCTCTCAAAAATTTTCCTTTCAATCAAAATAATTTTGAGCATTCATTATGTACCACTATTAAAGAAGTATTGGACTTATCAAAATTTTAAGTTTCAAACATTCACTAATGTAAATAACCTTCAAGGTTCAAAATAATAAAAGGCCTTCAAAGAAAAATAGAATAAATGTTAATAATATGGTTAAAATCAATGAAAAAGGCTAAGACTTAAAATTGGTTATTACCAAAGGATAAAATATGGTAAAGTCATTATCAAAGAAATAAGCTTAAACAAATTGTTGAATCTAATTGCCTTTATCACTTTAATGCTTCTAATTTAATAACTATGATCTCAACATGCATAATAAAAGCAAGTTCTAGAATTATTCAACTATACATGATACACACATTAAAGTATAAAATAGCTTAAAAATTTTGAAATATTAGGCTCAAAAGCTTACGAAAAAGATTGTTATATATGTGTAAATAATATGCAATTTTTATTCATACTTGACTATTTCAATGATTACTAAAAATATGACTCATAAAAGCAATTTTATTCTAACTATCATCTTTTTGCATATTAATTCAAATCAATATTCATTAAAGAAATAAAGTATTTTTAGACAAGTTTCAATTAAATCAAGATATTAGTTCATAAAATTTAATAACCAAGGTTATAATAAGCTTAAGAAAATCACAAAAATCATTAACCCCTTCCCTACACTTAGTTTGTACATTATCCTTATTGTACACAGTATAAACATATATTAATAAGTGAGCAAGATTTGGTACTTTCCTAAGTAAGACAATTTTGATCTCGAGACTATCCATCCAATATTAGACTTACATCCTTGCAAAAGAGAAAGAGAAGTGTATAAAAAAGAAAAGAAAATAAAAAATATAAATAAATTGTAAATATGAAAATATAAATAACATAAAATTTAAAATAAAGTTATCCTAACTTATAGGTTGCCTTCCATGCAACATTTGTTGACATATCCTGTATGTTTTCATCATACTTTTGATGTTAACATTGTGTTTTCCTTGTTTTTAGATCTTTTCATTGGCTCTATGAGTTGCTCACATTTAGAATCATTGCAAAACTTGACCCTCTCTTGTTTGCCTCCATTCATGTCCTTTTATAGCAAAATACTTCTCTCCTTAAGTGGAGGTTAATTTTGGCACTCAATACTTCATTGAGTGTTTTTCCTACTTCACTAGTTTTGATAAATTTTAGTTTACATGACCTAAATACTTCTCTCCTTAACCTTTGTCCCTATTACAACCTTGAAAAGTCCTTTGATTAATGATTATGCATATGAATCTTTCGTAGTTGAGAACTGAAATGATATGGAATAATTTGATCATGAAAGGTGTTTGAGTTTTCTTGTAGATTTATTTTATTTTTAAACACAACTTGTCAAATTCTATGCCTAGATTGATCAATTTTTTAAGGGAATGGTTTATTGATTGAGCATGAGTAAAAACATTGAATGTTCAATCTTGGCCATAAAAGTTATTTGTTTTTCTTAGGACTATCTATTCTTAGGAAATATAGTTAAAGAGGAAATGTTTTAGATTTTTATTTTGATTTTTAGTTTTTTCCTAAGGAAGATCAAAAACTAAGTGTAGGGGAGCTTGATAATTGCTTAATTGACTATATATTTACTCTTTAATGCTTATTGAATAATGCCATGATAAGCTTAAACCACTTGCTTTAGTTCATATTTTGTTTTAGGTATAAGTAGGAAGAATAGGAACCAAAATGAAATAAAAACATATCCTTAGTGTTGTTCTATTGATGTTTAATCTTATTTTCATTCTTAAAAGAAAAGGAGATGAGTTAGGGTGAAAATAGGATAATGAATGAAAAAAAAATGAAGTCACTTTAACTTACACTATTATGCATGGAACTGTGCAAGTCCCCGGAAGCATGTAGGAGCTTGAAGACAACATTTCAATATCCTTTAGAACCTATACAACTATATGTAGACCTACACAGCCATGTAAGTGAGGTACACGGTTGTGTAAATGGCTCTGTAGCTCACTGTGAATGTGTATGTTCACAATTTCTAGCAAAATTGACTTACACAATCACTTACACACCTGTGTAGTTGACCATGTTTTATTACATAATCTTAATTTTAAGTATAAAAAGAAAATTAAAATCTAAATGAAGAATGAAGAAATTAGATGTTCAAAAAGGACGCAGATTCCTTCCCCTTCGGAGAGCTATAAGGAGATAAACTTCATCTTTCCAGTTTAATAGGGATATCTAAGCCACTGAACATGTTTAGTGATTGATTAATCTAGTGATATTTCTTTTGACTCTCTTTTCTAATTGATTATTTTATTCTATAATAATTTTTCGGGATTTACGTATAAATGATTTAGATATTCTAAATAGATTATTCATGTATGAACTCTTTTACAGGATCTAGACTGCAATACATAATCGTTGTGCATTTGATTCTTTTATGGTAAACTAATGTTCGAGCATCATTAGGGATAATATAACATAGGTTAAATGACTTGAGCTTATATGATTATTGCTTAGATTAACCTACTTCCCTATTATGTAATGAGGGTTTTCACATTAAATATAGAGAGGTTATTCTAGGTTGTCTGATAGCTCGACTTAATTAAAGAGCTTATTTTAATTAGGTACAAACAAAAGGAAAATTGGGATTAAGAGAGCTTGTTGTTAATATATGTTTAATAATTTCAAAGAGAGGTATAAGAACAACATGATGATTGATTATGAACGTTTGTATGCAAGTTGAGATTGAATTGTAAATTGGATTTGAAACCCATTTTTTAATTTTATCAATTTTTTACGGTTTGATTTGTTTTGTCTTTAATAGTTTAGTTTTACTTTATATTATTAATTGAATTCAACCAAGCCCCTTTAATCCAAAACATTGATTTATTAATTATAAAAGCTAGACACACACTCTATATAGATATGATCCTTTCTTATCACTACTACAAATTTAGTTGTGTAGAGTAGGTTTTATTTTTTAGTTTATTTGATGCGCATCACTGAGGATAAGCTATGGCTATCCTCCAATAGTTCTCTAAAAAATAGAGCTTCTTTCATTTACTAGAATTTTAATTTTATCTTTAAAATGTTTATTAGTACAAAATCTTTTTTTATGGAAGTCTCTGTGTGCCTAATTTTTTTAACCAAATGATGCCCCTTAAATTTCAAAAGACGGTGGACATTAGGAGTGGGCTTAGGCTATAGCAACCTTTTCTTGCTTTTCCTTCTCGATCTCTTTTTATCATCTAACTTAAAGTCTTATAGTTCATTCATTTTACCTTTCTACTTAGGTGGTGCGAAACTTCTAGGACTTTTATGGTCTTTATCTATAAAATTAATGTTTTGAAAACATCTAAGATAGGATTGGGAACATATGTAGTTGATATATTAGGAGTTTAAGACTATGGCATAAGAGGGGAAGTATGGCATAAGAGGGAAAGTATTGCTGGTATGATTAGTAACCTCTAACATAATGCTAACTTGCTAACTAGATTCATTCACAACTTATTTCTTATTCTCAAAATATGTTTACTCCTCATTTTTAATTCCCTTGAGCTTTATATAGTCTCTTTTTTTTAAAGAGGATTAGTGTTGGATGGGAAGATAAGGAAGATGAAGTCTAGAGGAAGGATATAGTTAGAGCATACAACCTTAGGAAAAAGGGGGAAAATCCTTTAAATTGGGGGAAGAGAGAGGGGTTAATTCTAGGTGATGAGTTGACATAAGCTGGAAAAGGAAAGAAAGTAGTCCTAAGAGGAAGCTTTTTGAAAAATAGTTAGCAAATATAGTAAAATATAAAAGGAAAAAAAGAATCTAAAGATGAAAAGGAAGAGTCTCAAAGTTTGGCTTAGAACTGAATAAACTGACACAAACAACAACTAATAGAGTATAAAAACTTAAAGAGACTAAGCAAGGGAAAAGAGAAAAGAGGAAAAGTTAGGAAGATATAAGTAAAAGCCAAGCTATAGCAAATTTATATCTTTATCTCATGAGAAAGCAGAGTTAAGAAAGAGAGAAGTTGTAAGAAGCCAAACCATAAACAAAAGGCCAATCGTTATAAGAGAAGCATAAATAATGCTTGAGGATCTAAAAGATAGTTAAGGGGCTCAAAAGGAGAAGAATCTCTCTCTAACATAATGCATACATAGATTAAAAAGATAAATGTTCATTTCTTTACTAAATGATTTATTTAGTACATTTAGTTAACGATATAAAGAGTTTACCCATTATACATCCAAAAAAATAATTTTAATTTTCATCATTATTAAGAAAATAATAAAATTTATAATTAATATATAATATTGTCTTAATCGTCATTTAAAAATAATTAAAAGTGTTAATAATCATGATATTATCATCTTAATTAAGAGATATTATTATTATTACATACATAAATAATTCAATCCTATAAAGATAGAGGACACTACTAAATGAAAAAAATGTTATCATCATAAATCTTTATACCCATTCTGTAAAAAATAATTGAAATTGCACAATTTTTTATAATCATAATTTTTTTTTATCAAAAACAATTATTTGCTCTTTAATGAATATCTCCACGGAACTTTGATGAAAGTATTTTCTACTTAAAACCTCTACCTATTTTCTAAACTTTTTTCCCTTTTCTTGCTCCTTCTCCTAACTCCTCACCAGTTTTCTCGTCCTTCCCCCACCAGTCTGTGGCTCAATTTCTTCTTTCGAGTATTGTTATCTTCCTTTCATTACCTCATTACCTTTCTTTCACCTTATTTCTCCTTACTTCTTGTTTGTCATCAGCACTGGTCCCAACATTTGTATGGTTATAAATTAATTTATCATGGCTTTTACTATTCTCTCTAGTATCAGTTTACCTTAACTTGTTCCCTTCACTTTAGATGTAAAAGATCTTTTATGATCTTTGTCTTTAGTTTTTGCTCTTTTAGCATCCTTCCTTTCACATATTTCACATTACATCTTTCAATCTTTCACTTCATGCCCTCCTTTTTTTATTTCCTATCATTTTGTACCCTTATTGTCCTTTTCATTTATTTACTCTTCTAATTCAATATTGATTTTGAGCCTAATAAATATACCCATTTTTCTCCCCTTAGCCCTACTTCTAGTGCTCCAATTGCTCTTACTAAACTTATCACCTCTTCTGTAATCTATCATGCCCCTGTCAAATTTTTATCCCCTCTTCTTAAAACTGACTGAAACTAGGCCAATAGAACAAAAAACCTTAGTATAGGTCTTGGGAGATGATGCGTCCTAAAAAAACCTCAACTGTTTTTCTCCTATCTTAATGTTTGTTTATCTATAAATATCTTTAAGGGGGAGCTTCCAAATATGAATATGTCCTTGTTAACTTTTCCTATATATAAGGCCACCGTTTCTTGTGCTTAATTCTTAGGCTAACTAGTAGTAAGAAAATAAGGAATGTAAGAGTTCTTGCTAAATTAGGACGGGATTTTTTATTGCGTCGAGAATACACAAAACATTCTTGAAGCAGGCCCCTAACATTTTAACAACTAATCACTTCTTCTCCAAATGTAGAAGCCAGAGTTACAATTTTAGGAAATCATGCATAAATAGTCCCTTTGTGGGTGAATATCCATAATATCCCCTTAGGATATTAGACCACAAGTGAGATTAGTCACTTTGCTAGCTTCCTTAGGAAGTCCTTTATCTAGATGAAGCAATAGCCATCCTAAAGAGAGTAAGTAAAGTGTAGGTGCGTGTATTAATGGATATTCAAAACCCTCTTATTGAATTCATTCCCTTTATGCAGTTAGATGAAAAGGTTCCTTATTTGAGGACCTAGTACCTATTTCCTATACTTAGAGACCAGACCATTCAAAAGATTTTAAATTATGAAAATTATAAGGAAAAAAGATTCATCGTAGACGATTACCATTAACTTGTGAATTTAAGCTCAGAATCAAACAAGAAGAGAAGCAACATAGAGTTTCTTGTAATCTAGATAAGCACATTGATTCTTTTATAATGGTCCCATTTGAAACTTAGGATGTGGGTAAAGACAGAATCAATCTAAAAATGGTGCAAAATTAGCTAATGCTTCAAAGAAATTAACTTAAGTTGATTTTATATCAACAAATAATAATGGTATGGTAAGTAGTGTAACATTAATACAAACTAAAATCTCAAGAGGAGTCGTGGTGGTCCCCTCTGGACTACTCGGATCCCACGAGTGAATAGAAAGTTGGATCTATAATGGATCCCACCTAAATCGCCCCATCTATCCTCCTGAGCAAAAGTTTTGTTTCAAACCTCGGTTCGAATAGGAGAAGTACACCATGCTAATGTGCCTTGGATGATATCTTCCTACATAAACAAATTTAAGGAGATAGTTAAAAGGAGATCTAATTAAAAGAGAAAAAAGTCTGAACCATCATTGAATAATGTTGATTTTAGCGTGGAACATTAGAAGGATAAACTAACCTAAAAAATAACTAGTTGTTAAGTTTTTTAAAGAGTTATAAGCCTTTCATAGTTGGTAATTTGGAAACTAAATTTAGAGAAGATAAATGCCACAACCTTAACTTGTTTAAGAGAAATTGGAAAATAATAGGCAACCATTAATACCATTACCATGGGAGAAGAGTAATAGCGTTCAACCAAGACAGAATTAAAGTCCTAAAGCCAATATCAGATGAACAATTTATTTATTTTAAAGTTTATCTAATATAGGAAATGGTGGCTTTCCATATTATATTTATATATGCCTATAACCATTCTTTTAAAAGAACAAGTTAGTGGAAATGTATAAAAGATTTTGGAGCTACAATTTCCAAACCCTAGATCTTAATTAGTGATTTTAAGAGCATGTTACACCGTAATGAAGATGAGGGTAATTCTTACCTAAGGAATAGCTTGAATGACTTCAAAGGATGTACTAGCTCAATCTAGCTGAATGATATTAAGATGATGAGAACCTTGTACATATGGTCCAATAAATAAAAGGGTAATAGGTATTTGAGAAAGAAGATAGACAGGACCTTGGGTAATGAATAATGGTTTCCAAGCTTCCCTAATAGCACTGCCTTATCCCACAATCCTATGGTATCTACCCTTATGCTAATTAAAATTCAAAACCTTCTATATACTCAAATAATCAAATCACCATTTAGCTTGATCAAATTCTAGCCTAGATGGAAGGCTTTAATGATGACATCTTACAAGGTACTAATTATGATGTCAGGGGTTATAAGCTCCTTATATGTATGAGGAAAATTGGTAAGATGAAAGAGGAATTGAAAGCTCTAAATTAAAGGAAAATTGGGAACTCTCAATAAGAAGTATTGGATGCAAGCGAATAGCTCTATAATTTGTAAACAAAACTTTATATATCACCTAATAATAAGATCCTCATTGAGGGGGAAAAGGTAGCACTTTTGAACTACATACAGAGAGTGAATTATAATCACTCTATATAGTAATAGAGAGCCTAAACTATATAAATCAAGAAAGGGGATAAAAACATCTCCTTTTTCCAAACATTATTCATTGGAAAAAAACTCACCATCAAAATTATCTGAATCAAGAACAACTTAGGTTATAGATTATTACTTATCAGGGTTTACTAGAAGAAGCCTATAGCTATTTCACTTAAACTTTTGGAACAAACATAGATATATCGTCCTTTATTTCTATAGTACAAATAATAATTAATCAAAAACTCTTCTTTGATATAAGCTTACTAACTAAACTAGTTACTCACAGAGAATAGAGGAAGTGGTTCAATTCCTTAATGCCAACAAGGTAACTAAGCCAAATAGAATGAATGGATTCGTCTTCAAATATACCTGGACAATGATTGGTAATGTGGTCCCTCAAGTAGTGAAAAGATTTATTTTTCTTAGGAAAATATTAAAATAAATTAGTAGAACTTTCATATGTTTGATCCCCAAAACCCAATACCCAAGCTCTTTTAAAGACTATAGTCCTCTATCCTTATGTAATACCATTTATAAGATAATTTCTAAGTTGATTGCAAATCGATTGAAGGATGTTCTTCTAAACATCATTGATCACTGTCAGTGAGCTTTCTTAAAGGATAGGAAAATGGGAGACAATGTTCTCCTAACCAAAGAACTTTTCAAGGGTTATTCAATAAAGTATTCTCTTAAGAATTCTCCTCTAAATATTGATCTATATAAAGCATTCGACAAAAAATGTTGACCTTTCATTCCTACTATTTGCCTAATTTTGTTCCCTATTGAGGCTTTAGGTTTTAGGAGTCTCTTCCAAGTCTAAATGAAAATTTTTATCCATTTTGTGCTACTAGTTGGAATCAAAATGTGACTAGCCTAAAAGATAATAAGTGAGTTAATAATTGTCTTGATAAAATAAAAACTAAATGTAATATAGAGATAGTCTAAGAGTTTATTTTATCATATACTGGTTGTATAAATGGAAAATATTCAATATGGTTGTCCTTTTGTAAAAGAGGAAGCCTTAAATAGTTAAAAGAGAGTGATCTAAAGTGAAATTTGGTAAGCTAGTGAAGTTAGTTAATGAGCCCTATAAAGACGTGGATTAAAGATTTTTTATGTTGACATGTAAATTAAATATGGATTCAAAATTTGATAAACATGAGAGAAGAAGATTAATGAAAGAGAATCATTATGTGAAAATAAAAGAAGATCAAGCAATGATTAGGTTAAATAGATTAAGCTTAGAGAATTTTCAATGATTGATTAATCTAGAGTTGGCTGTGTTATTTTTATCATAAAGTTAAGCATTTATATATTGCCCAAAAAAAGGGTAGAGATTAGGAGGTCTCTTTTTCTTACCCATTTAGCATCTTTGAATAATTCAATGGTATCTCTATTGATTATGATAACAAAAGAGGTAGAGCTGATACAAGCTTTAATTCATTTAATGAAATGGTATAGATATCTAAAAGCTTTTATTAAATCAACTATGAAACTTAAGTCTAGCAAGTTAAAAGCCTTTTGGAAATCCACCTTTAGCTAACATCTCCTACTACCTATATTTTTTGTGATAGTTACATAAGATTTCTTTGATCAATAGTATATTTGTGCCTTTCTTGTATAAAATCATTCAAAGAGGGACTGATATATTTTTGAGATGGTTTTGTGTATAACATTAATGTGTAAAATGGGTCTTCAAGGATGAAGAATAGGAATCTTAGGGCTTAGTCTGACATTTTGTGAATTTTATGGTATGGGCGATGTTAGCACTATGAAAAAAAAATTGCATTTTAGTGATCAATCCTTATATGATATGCTTTTTCTAAAAAACAATGTTTTGTATATTAGGATTAGGTGCCTTGTCTTTGTTGAGACTAAAGAGATTCATTTTCTTTATTATCTTCAATGAAGAAAAAAAGTAAACACGTTTCTGTAGTTGCGATCGATCTAGGGAGGGCTAAGTGAAGTTTAAGATATTTCCAAAGGCGGTGAGGTCTACTAGTACCCAAGAGTGAGTTAAGGTGGTTATAAGCAAGCTACTTCACATCATCTTGATTTGTGAATAAACAAATGAATCATTGATAATTTTAATGATGTTGAAGTTTCTTAAAACATGGTTTATAGGGGCTAACTTAATTGTGATTTAGCATTTTATAGCATATTCTTTTAGAATTATATGATATTCTCTTATGTTTGATCCATTGTCTTGGAGGTAATGAGTTTGAGGAGAAGTCACGAATTTGGGAATAAGTTTCTCCGTAGTTATCCTGTTCAGGTGATTCTGGAGGTATTTGAAAGATAACTTGAAGGATTAGAACATTGTTGAAGACATAAAACTTGAAGGGTTTATAATGTATATGACAAAATGAACTATTTCTGTAGTTTTGTTTGAAATATAGGTCTAGTTGGAGTCAATTTTTCACTCTTATTGTATTGATTCTAGAATTTTAAAGAAAAAATGACATTTTTGAAGTCGCTCTTAATTAAATCACACTTTGAAAACAAGTGGGGCTCCAATAAGAATGTCCACCTAAATCGTAATGGCTGTCTATTCTTGTCGAGTAGGATCTTCTAATGTGTGACATCAAACTTTGACATTAAGTCTATTTCTATAACCAAAGAGACAGACATATTTTCTCATTCTCGTTAATTCTTTTACTTTTCATACATTACTCTTAATTTACAAACTGATTTCCGGGTCTTAAACTTGCACATAGTGTGAATATCCTTTTCACCCATATTTTAATTGAAGATTTGTATGATAATATTAACTGGATGCATCTCTTATCGTGTTCTTAAGGATTGGTCGTTTTCCAGATTCAGGACCAGTGGCTACGTACCCTCATCTGTCCAGTGCTACTATTAAGAAAAAGTAGCTGATCACCCGTCAAATACTTTATTCAAAATATGTTACTTAGGAATTATTTCACATGACTCACTAGGATACACTCAAAAAATAAGAATTGAAGATTTCACTAAATATATATAAAAAAAACACGTGTCTGTGAGTTATAGTCAAGTTGACATACACGACATTTTAGTTTTTAATAAGACTACAGAAAGAAAGAAATTGCGAATGTAATCTGGAGATAAGAAAGGCATATGAAGTCTATTAGATCTGAAAGGCATCTTTTACTTTATGTGGTTGTTGTCTGTAGAATTACTTGAGTATCAGTTTGAACACTACGAATGCTGATACGTTTTCCGGAAACTGTACTATACATGGGTTCTATTGTTTAGGGGTTAACCAACTTCAAGTCTCTTCATTCGCTTTTGGATTTGTTTGAGTTATTTAATAAAAGATAAAATAACTTACTGAAAAGAGAAGGAAAAAATAAGGAGGAGGGTGAGGCAATTTTCTCTAGGATTTTAAAGAATGTGTTTGGCACCCATTGCTCATTATAATCATATTGATCGCTTTCCTTGGGAATAATGATTGTGCTAATCTTGCATTCGAGTCCTGTCATGTTAACTGATGTCATCTTTGATTCTATAAACAGCGTGCCTCTTTTCCACTTTTGTATATTCAGCATGTACCTTTGCTGAATATGGTCCATGTCACCGAGTCATTTACAATGCATAATTCTTGCCTCTGCGGGATACTAATTATTAGGTTTTAATACGATCCAAGGAGAAATCAAACCATACCAAGGCATGTTTACCATTCTTTATAAAATTAGCGACACTAAGATTAAACAAGCCATGTTACATTGATAATAATCAATTAATGTTCTACGTCGTTCCATGTATGATTCTTAAAATTTAGGTCCATTGAAAGAAATTAGTGATATTATATAATTGGCTAATTCTACTAATTCTTATCCACAACGGGTAATTTAGGATGTTTTAATTCAGGTAAATGAATTAGTATTCTTAGTAGATTTGTATGTAGTCGATATGAATGATGAAACTTCTTATAATCTCATGCTTATCTTACTGGGGAGATTATTCCTTAACGTAGCTCAAACTAAGATACATATTGGTGAGAATAACTCATTTCAATACTTTTGATGTCATGAAAAGTGCCCCAAGTTGATCACTTTGTTTTCGTGATTAATGTGATTGACCCTTTAGCATATGAATATTTTGAGCAGAAACGTATAGATAAACTGGAAGCAATTTTACTTGAATAGAAGACCAAAGCTTTCAATGTCTCGAGGAAAAGATTTATTGTTGGACAAAAAGTTCTTTTTTATTGCTTTAGATATAAACTATTTCCACATAAATTACATTCTTATTGGGTCGATCCTTTTGTGGTTACTAATGTCTCTCCCTATGATGCAGTAGTTATTAAGAGTCTAAAAATAGGGAAGAAATTGAATATAAGTAGTTGTCAACTTAAGCGTTATCCTGAAGAATTTCAAGTGGAGAAGTTGTGATCCCTAGAGACAAAAAATTTATCACATGAAGAGGAAAGCATGGAGTTGAGCCAACAATAATAAACAAATGTGTTACTTGGGAGGCAACCTAAGGGGAATTTGTTCCTTTTCCCTTACATTTTTAGAATTGTTGTTTTTATTGAATGCTCCATTTCTTGCAATTAATGTTATATTAGGGACAAAGTTGATTTTAAGTGTGGGGGTTGAGATCTTGTTTATTATGTATGTTTCTAAGTTTGTTTGTTGTGTTTTTTTAAGTTCTTTTTGCATGTTAAAAAGAACAATCATTCTCTCCTTTTCTATTTCTTCTAGGATTATATAGTTTTAATTACATAGTATAATTAATTGAAAAATTCATGGTAACTTGGGCATGTATTTTTACTGTTATCATTGGTCAATGTATGTTCTGTTTAAAAGAGCAGCGACTAATGGATAGATAAAAAATTGTGACATTTTGAGCTTTTTATTCTAAAACATCTATATCATTCTTATTATCTTTTAATCATATGTGGCCTTTATGATGAAATTAATTCAATTACTTTTTTTCAAAAAGTAAAATGTTATGACGTGCTTAAGAAACTTATTTTGTTTCATTTTTTAATATACAAATTAGAAGAACAAGAACCAAAATAAGTTAAACTCATATCCTTGGTGCTGTTTTATTGATGTTAAATTTTATTTTCCTTCGTGGAAACAAAAGAGATTAGGTAGGCTAAAAATAAGACAAAGAATGCAAGAAATAAAGTTACTTTAACTTACATGGCCATATGTGGGATTGCTCTCAAAATTCTTAAGCTCCTCATCACTTAGTAAAATTTACGCACTTACATCCATAGGGTATGCCTCGGGTTGATATGGCATTCGATCCTCACTGCGATTTCACCTATTTGGTTTAACAAGTTCTGGTTGCTAGACGTTATATGCCTCATTTCCTACTGGAACTGTTGGGTATTATGTTGAAGTTGTTGCATACTCTCTCAAAGTTATTGTATACACTGTTGAAACTGAAGATAGTTAGTAATCATAACTTTCATCAGTTCTTCTAGAGATGTACTTAAGTTTTGACAAGAAGCTTCTGGTCCACATAAAAATTGTGTACATTCACTCATAATTATGTACATCAATTATGATGAATGTGAAAACAAGTTTCTCAACTCAAACTCGAGCTCTCATACACAAAACACATTCACTCATAATTATGTACATCAACTATAATGAATGGGAAAACAAGTTTCACAACTCAAACTCAAGCTCTCATACAGAAACGGCATGAAGTATATACCAATCTGAAGGGATCACGCATATAATTGATGAAAATACATTAAAAGCATAAAGAGTGAGCCTTCCAAGCCAGCATCTACCTCACATTCAATATACTCAAGTAACCTATTCAATAAAACTTTAAGAGGATGCATTAAATATGAGTAACCTTGCAAACCACAAATAAATATAAAAACACACATGCAAATAAAAAGTAATGCGGAATGTAAAGAAAAGAAATTTATTTCACTTGGGTAGCCTCCCAAAAAGCATCTTTGTTTAGGGTCGCTAGCTCGACTCCTTTTTCTCCTTATGTAACAAAATTGTGATCTTCAGGTATTACAGTTAGCACCATTTCCACGCGAGTTTGTTTCGGATAGGTTATTAGTTGATCATCATTCCCATTTAACGTCTCATGCATGCCATTTCATGCTTTCCTACTTGCTACTCTCCTTTTTTTTACCAACCATTGAATTCACGTGCATAGGGCTGT
>JANIIA010000010.1:7394247-7404289 GCA_027478495.1 Erythroxylum alaternifolium | reverse complement strand
ATGAAAGCAACAGGTGTTTAGGTTTAACGGGTGGTTTTGGATTTTGGAAATAAGAAAATAAAATGAAACTAGACAAATAAAAAAATTGAAGAAAACATACAAAAAATGATAAAAGTGGGGAATTGGGTAGGGACTCAGTTCTTTGGTTCAATCTCAATCTACACCCTAATTAAACATATTGTATTGATTTGTTGTTCTTTAACCTCTCCTAGCAACTATTAATCGTAGGTTAATAATTAACCCGAGTTTTTCCTTAGGTATTGTTTAATCAAGATAAAATCGATAATTAAACCTAACCATCGAATAACCTAGGATATGATCTCTAGATTTAATTAGGCAATAGCATTACAAATTGGGAAAACGGATTAGTCAAGGCAATAACCATATAGGATGCATTATTTAACCTAGGTTACATTATCCTTAATGGTTACGAACCTTTAGTCTTTACAATGAATTTTAACATAACAATTACGAATTATATTGAAATTCTAGCAATGGCTTTACAAATAACGATTCCGTGAATCTACTAAAATCATCTTTTCACAATACCCAATGGGTTTATACACAAATAATCGAAAAATAATGATAATACGATAATTTATACACAAAACCCAAATCCATATGCCTATGATAATGCAATCAATCTAATAAGAGAGAAAGAAACAACAAAAAAATGAAAGGAATGCTTAACCCATGTTGTCGGCGTCGATGTCACCTCCGAACTAGCATCAGGATGTCTAGTCCTCCATAGGTCTCTCATCAAAATGTTTCAGCCTCTATGAAAATTTTCCCTGTCGAAGACCACCTTCAGCTCTTACTTCTCACCTATGCTATTTTTCTTCCACCAAAATCTATCCCCCTCTACTGTTCTGTCATCATTTATTTTAAAACCCTCCTTTTAGCATGAATGACAACATTTATGTTAAATGCCAGCACTATCTGTGTTTGTGTTAAATGCAAACCATTGCATGTATTTGCATTAAACACAAACCATGTTGCATTTTTTCCAATTGATATTGCACGTTTTATTTATTCCTTCTAGCTACTGTATGCATTGTCATTTTTATTGGGTGTGTGGTGTTGTGTGCAACGTCGTTTTGGTGCATGCTTCCACGTCTCGTGCATGCCATTTCATGCTTTCCTACTTGCTACTCTCCTTTTTTTTACCAACCATTGAATTCACGTGCATAGGGCTGTCCCATCTCATACCTTAATCTTTTTTATATTTTTCAACATATATCTCCTTTCTTGGCATTTTCTTATGTTCTTCTTACTCCATGAAGAAAAGTGAGTATTAGCCTTCAAAAAATGTTCCACCCATCATGCTTTCAACCCACTTTGATTTCCTTACTTCCAAATTGTCTAAAATCATATAGGAATTAAAGTGAGTATCTTAAGCTTTTTCATATCATTAATCGCTAAGTGTAAATGATTAAATGTATCAATAATTAAACACATATTGAATGTATACGTTATTTGTGTTTCCTTTAGCGTGGATTATGTTTTGTAGTGCTTTCTCCCCATTTGTTGTGTTGTGTTTTCTCCTTGTTGCCTACCCATGTGTTGTCGTTTTGCTCCATTTGCTTCCATTTAAGGCACATCGTTTTGACGTGTCTTTGCTCCCCATCTGCTATAGTGTTTTTTACCAATGTGTGTGTGTGCATAAAACATAAATATTGCTTGCATGTTGGTCCAAGTTTGTTTTCTTCTTCTGCTCCATGAACACAAGTGAAAATTAATCTTTAGAAAATGGCAAAAATATAGAACTTTTGACTTACTTTAACTTCTTTGCTTTAGAATTGTGCCTAAAATCACATATGAGTCAAAGTGAGTGTCTTCAGTAATTTTATGTCGATAATTGCTAAGTGATAAGGAATAATTTCACAATTAATTAAACACATATCAATTTCCCCACACTTAGCTTTTGGCCATCCTTGAACAAAACAATAAAATTAAGCTCATTGAACCAAAACATTGACTCATTTCCCATATGTTCCAAGAACACATAATCATAAATAAAGATGAATGACTTTCAAAAATCATAGCAAGAATTCAACATTCCAAGCTTTTACTCATGATCAATCAACATTCATCGTCTTCAAAAACTAAGCAGTCTAATGGTAGACTCGAAAAATACGTCTAACTAAAATATATTTACGGGTACACTAAATACCATTCATTTTCATGACAATCCATAACTTTGCATATCATTTCATTTCTCCACCACTAAAATTCATATGTGAAATCATGAATCAAAGGAATTTTCATGGTTATAATATGGGTAAAGCTAGTAAAACAAAGCAACACTCAGTGTGACATCAAGTGCACAAGTTAACACTCATTAAAAATTAGGTGTCGTCAACTATGACGAATGCAAAATTTAGATTTCACAACCCAATTAAGCTCTCATACACAAGCCACATGAATCATATACCAATTCGAAGGAATCGCTTATACAATTGATGCAATAAATTGAAAGAAAAAATGTTAACCTTCTATGCCAACATCTACCTCATATTCATCATACTCAAATAACACATTCGTTACAATTTTAAAAGGTTGCATTAATCATAAACAACTTTTCAATTGATACATTTATTTAAACTTTTTTACTTTTTTACTTTTTTCTTTTTCTTTATCTTTTCTCTTTTCTCTTTTCTTTCTTTCTTTTCCTTTCTTTTCTTTTCTCTTATAAAAATTAAAATAAAATACAACAAGATGTGAATTTCAATAATAAGATGTAAAATAACATCCTAACATTTTAACCAAGCCACACATATGCATAAATCCACATTTAGAATTTAGTACTTCCATAAACTCAAAAATCAACAAATGTTCCACTAGCTTCAAGGCTTAGAAAAGACATTTGGTTACGTTATCCACAGTCACCAAAACCTAAGACGAGAGGTGCAGTACCAATAAATGATACTTTAAGAGTTCCCAAGGCTAGGATACCACATCCAGACTAGCTAAAGATAGCAATGTTGGAAGGATGGGTAGCTTAGAGTTTGGGTACTCAAAAGATTCTTTGATGATAGCAGGCAGAGCTTGTCGAGTGAGTAAGATGGCTTGAAGCTTCTGTTGAGAGGTTAAGTAGGATCTAAACCATAGTCAGATGGATGAGAGCGCTATTGTTATTAATGGCATGCCATCAAGGAATTGATTTTCAGCCTCCATCATCTGGCGAGTGTACTTCCTTAGCAACTTCTCCACCTTCTTAGGATCATCAACTTGAGGATACTCCATTGTTGGACTAGACTAAGCTATACCACGAGGAAGATGCTAATTTTTTTATCTTCTTTTTATCTTTAATGTTATATTCTTCTTATTTTCTTTCTTTTTTTAAACATTTGTATTGTTATTATTTCTTATTTCTTCATTATTTGCGTTGTTTTTATTTTATTTTGTTATTTTATCCTTTTTTGTATATTTTGTAAGGATGTTAGTATCTAAAATTATATGGATCATCCAAAAATCAAAATTAAAAAATCTTATTACTAAAGGAAATACTAACTCAACTTTCTCACATATAATACATGCTTATATTGTGTACACTGAGGGTTAATGTATGATTTTAAGTGTGGGGAAGGGGGGTTAATGATTTTAATTTTCTTAAGCATATTATAATATTTGTCATTAGATTTTGTTAATTGATATCTTGAATTAATTAAAATCTATCCATAAATACTTTATTTCATTATTGAATGTTAATTTGAATTAGTATGCAAAAGGATGATAGTTAGAATAATATTGCTTTTGTAAGTCATATTATTAGTGATGTAGTGCGTTATAACACTACTCAAAATAACTAGACCTACAACTATAGCTACGGTAAGTCTAGGTCGATCCCACAGAGAGTGTGTGTAAAGCTTTTGAAATGAAAATAATTGGTGCTTAGGTTATGGGGGCTTTGGTTTTAGTTTTCAAACAAGATAATAAAATGAAACTAAACTAACAAAAGCAAATTAAATCAACCAACCTAAAATTGATGAAAATGATGAATTTGTTAAGGACTAGGTCATCGATTCAATCTCGACCTACACACGGTTGAACATATTTTATTTAATTGTCGTTTTTACGCCTCTTTTATAAACTATTAATTGTAGGTTAATAATAAGCTCTATTAACCTCAGTTTTCCCTTAGGTCACGTTTAATTAAGAAGAGCTTGTTAATTAAACCTAGTTATCGATCAACTTAGAACAAGCTCTCTTGATTTAATTGGACAACTACATTACAAATTAGGAAAATATATTAGTCAAGGCAACAACCATACAAGGTCGGGTCATTTAACCTAGCTTATGTTATCCCTAATGATTTGAAACCATTAGTTACCACAAATGAATTTCAACATAACAATTACAGATTATATTGAAGATTCTAGCAATGGGTTCTTACATAAAAACAATCAAATAGAGCATTCGATTATTCTTACCTAACACCCAAACATTAAACAAAGGATAACATAATCAATCCCTAAGAGAAATAACAACAAACAAAGAGAGAAATGCTTAACCAGGTTCTTCAAAGTTGATTTCACCTTTAAACTGGCATCAGGAATCTAGCCCTCCATGGGTTTCCAAAGGAATGGAGCTTTGCCCCTTTTGTTCTTCAAAATTGAGACGTTTCACTCCTAGAACAAAAATCCCAAACAAAACATAAAGTTTCTGCCGTCAAAACAATGCTTTTATACTAAAAAGTATGGTTTTCGAGTGAGCTTTCCACATGTCATGGGCATGACTTGGCATAAGAATCACGCTCATGACACATTTTTCATAGGTATGACAACACTCTCATTCCCATGAAAAATTTTCATGGGTGTGAGAGCACTCTCATGGTAATGACTTATTTGTCATGGTCGTGAGATATTTCTCCAGCCATGACTTATGTTATTCTTCATTCCTTGTGGCACCTTCTTGTCTCCTCTTGCTCTAATCCTTCTTCTATTTACACCATGAAGACAAGTGATTATTAATCTCAAGAAGACGAATCAAATATTGTGTTTTTGACTCACTTTGGCTCATTCACTTTTAAATTATACCTAAAATCAAATGTGAACTAAAATGAGTATCTTAAGCATTTCATATCATTAATCACTAAGTATTATGGAATAAATGTATAGTCAATTAAGCACATATATATCAATTTCTCCCACACATAGCTTTTGGTTTTCTCAAGCAAAACATCAAAATCAAAGTCACAGACCCAAAAACATTTATTCATTTCCCATATTTCCTAAGAATACATAATTATAAGTAAAGAGAAATAACTTTCAAAACCCTAGGAAGATCTCAACATTCGATCCTTCTACTTAGGATCATTCAACATTCATCACCCTTAGAAACTAAGCAATCTAGAGGTAGACTTGAACAAAATGTGTTTAAACAAGATAGATCCATAGGTAGACTTAAACACCATTCATGATCATGACATTTCATAACTTTGCATATCATTTCATTTCTCCAACATTAAGAGTCACGTGTATAATCATGAATTAAAGAACTTTTCTAAGATTGTAATGTGGGAAAAGGTAAGGTGAGATGTATTTTGGGTAATGTAGCATAAAAGCCATCAAAGTTAGTGAAGAAAAAGTAACACTCAATTAAACATCAAGTTCACATTCTAACATTCATTCAAAACTGGGTACTAATAGCTATGATGAATGCAACAATTATATTTTACAGATCAAATCCAAGCTCTCAAACTATAAACCACATAAAGCATAACCAATTAAAATGAATCATTTGTAAAAATTGATGATATCAATACATTGAAACTATAAGGAGTGATCTTTCAAAGCAACATCTACCTCATATACATTATAAGCAAATCACCCATTCAATACAACTTCAGGAGGAGAAATAATCATGAATAACTTTTCAAAAAAAATCTATTTCCTCTTTGATATTTTTATTCAAACATTTTATTTCTTTTTCTTTATGTTTTCTTTTTCTTTTATTTTTATTTTTTATTTTTATTTAAAAATTGAAAGAAGCTATATCAACATGGGAATTTCATTGATATGACATAAAATATCATCCCAACAATTATAAACATTGCTTACATATGCACATCCCCACACTTATAGTTTTGCAGATCCATAATCATCAACAATCAACAAATGCTTCACTAGCTTTATGGCTTATGTTAGACATTCGGTTAATTTTAATAGCCAAGTGGTAGGTTATTTGGCTAATATAGTCTATACAAAGAAAGAATTCATCTATCATTTCTATGTTAATATATATGATAAAAATGCGGTCTCAAAAAGAAATTTAAGGCAAACTGTGGATTTACATATCATGAAGGTCATACATAAACAAAAGACAATGAGATTGGTATGGATGTGTTAGTCTAATAAGGCTTAAAATCTCACTGACTTTTATCTACCATTAGTCACTAGTCTTTTAAAGATAATGCATATTGAAAATCCCAAGAGTAAAAGTACATGTTAAAGTTGCCATAGATTTTTCTACTCAATTCAGTCTCTAATCATGACTATATAATCCTATAAGCAATATAAAAAAGAAGAAAATGTTTTTGTTTTGTTTTATTCTCTCTCTCATTGTGATGAAAACTTAAAAAAACATAAAAACCAACAAACTTAAAAACACATATGCATATAAAAAGCAAGTGCGAAAATGTAAAGAAAAGAAATATACTTCCCTTGAGAAACGCCTTTGTTTATTGTCACTAAATCAACTCCTTGTTTCCTTGTGACATGACAAAATTATGATCATCGGGTGTCATATGCACTTCCTCCACTTGAGGTTCCTCATGATAGGGACTGAGTTGATGAGCATTCACCTCTAGCATCTTCCCTATCTTCAAATTCTTAATCTCTAATAAGTCCATGCACTCTGGAAGGATCTCAAATGTCTCTTCACCTTTTTATTCTTCATTTAATTTCTCTAACCTATTAGGTAAAGGTAAAGAGTACGTACTCACAATAGTTAGGGACTCGGTATTTACCTTCGAGCTAAAAGATATATCCTTTTTTACTTTAAGCTCCTTCTCCACTTCGTCGACACAAGTAGTTCCTTTAATAGTATTCTCTAAATTCTCAACCTCCTATTCACTTTGTAAGGCCTCTACACTACTGTCCCTTGGGTATATCTCAATTTAATATAGTCATGCCTCTTCTCTTTGTGAAGCTAGGTGGTTGATAGCTTCTGCCAGCTGACCCACCTGGCTTGCCAAGTTATATAGTCTAGACATTGTATCTTAATGGAATTGTATAATGTCCTCATAGAACTGCTATAATTGCAAAGTATTAACAGCAACAACATTAACTGATTCTTCTAAACATGTACCTTCATTTTGTTGTCACTCCAAATCTTGGAAGTTAGACCAAAATTTTCTTTCTTCCTACTGAAATTGTAAACTGTTAACAGCGACAACATTAAGTAGTTCTTTTATAAATAGACCTGAGTTGTAATAAGAAGCTTCTAGTCTATATGGTAATTGTTGTGCATCTTGCAAACTATCATGGAAGTAATTCTATTGGTTATCCCATCCATACCTAAAGTTAGCATGTCATTCCAATTTGAGCTATAGGATTAGGAATATGAGTTATAGAAAAAATTACTTCTGTCCATGTAAATTTTTAATAAATTTTTTTCAAACTAAACAAAAAGTGAAAAGAAAAAATAACTAAAAAGAAACTAATTATAAACAAGTATGTACAAAACACCAATTAAAATCAAGAACAAAACCTAAAATAGTACAGTCCCTAACAATGGAGCCAAAATTGACATAACGCATCCTAACACTACTTAAAATAACTAGACCTATAACTATAGTAGTGGTGAGTCTAGGTCGATCCCATAGAGAGTGTGTGTAAAGCTTTTGAAATGAAAATAATTAGTGTTTAGGTTATAGGGGTTTGCTTTTAGTTTTCAATAAAAATAATAAAATGAGACTAAATTAACAAAATAAAATTAAATCAAATAATATAAAAATGATGAAAGTGATGAATTCGTTAAGGACCCCATCGTTGTTTTAATCTCGGCCTACACACGGTTGAACATATTTCATTGAATTGTTGTTCTTACACCTCTTATAGAAACCATTAATCGTAGGTGTTATTAACCTTGCTTTCTCTTTGGTCATGTTTAATTAAGAGCTCATTAATTAAACCTAGCTATCGAACAACCCAGAACAGATAGTTGCATTACGAACTAGGAAAAGAAATTAATCAAGGCAATAACCACACAAGCTCAGGTCATTTAACCTAGTTTATGTTATTTCCAATGATTCAAAACCATTAGTTGCCACAAATGAATTTCAACATAATAATTATAGATTATATTGAAGATTCTATGTAATGTCGGACTCTTTAAGCCCTTTTTTATTAGTCTGTACTTAGAGATACTACTATATATTGATATGTACATGGTTTTATATTTCAAAAATGTATTTGAATCTTTTTGGTATGTATGCCAATGATATATAATGTTATATGCCCTTACATGAACTTAGAGTTCATCGATATGAGAAATTTTAGAGATTTCTAACATGTAAGCTTCTAAGTGTGTAAAATCGAGTCCATTGGATGGGTAAGGCCATTGTGGCCAAGTTAAATGTGTTATGCCTTAGAGGTGATTGGATATGATTTATAGACTTATTGGACACTTAGAAAGCTTTATTGGAAAAGTTGATGTACATAAGGGCTTATTTGCAAATTGTTAAAAGTTAAGGGATTTAAATGTAATTTTTCAATTCTTAGAGGACCAATATGTAATTTTATAAAGTTAAGGGGCTTAATTATAATTTTCAAAATTCCATGGAACAACATGAAATTAAAATTTTGGTCATTCTCAAATTTTGGGCTTAATTGCAAATTTAGGAAAAGTTTGGAGAGTATAAGGCTAATTTCATATAAGCTAAGGGTAAAAACGTAATTTCACCATGTTTGGTCAAAGAAAAGTGAATATTCTAGACCCTTCTTCCTTGTGTGGCCACGCACCCCACCATTAAACATTAAAAAACACTTTTTTTAAATTAAAAGAAAGGACTTCAAGGAGAAGAGAGGAGGAGAAGAACAAACACTTTGTTTTAATTAAAAGGAAGGACTTCAAGGAGAAGAGACAAGGAGAAGAACACATTCAGTTATCACCCAATTTTGACCATTTTTTTGATTCTCCAACCCAAAACAAGTTGTTCCAAGTTAATTTGGGTTCAAGGAACTCAAATCTATCATTAGATGTGAGAAATTCTCAAAGGATTTTAAGATATCACTAAAGGAAAGTTTAGGTAAATTTTATCTCATATCTCTCTACATTTTGATTTTGAGTTTGGTGTTAAGCTATATTTTTCTCCATGCTTGAATAAGCATGAAACATGGTTTAGATGAATGAAATTAGTCATGGAGAAGTCTCCTTAAGCCAAAATCGAAATGCCCTCTCTTTGGTGAAAGTTTGAGAAAATTTGAATTTCTATTGAAATTCACGGTTTAAATAAATTCTATAGTGTTAATTGTGTTTCAATAATGTGAATTGATGATGAAGAAAATGAAGATGTATATTGTATAAGGCTTGGCTGAAATGATGGAGGAAGAAATGAACTATTGTAATGCGTTGTATAATTATGATGAATATGGCTTCAATGAAGGCAATTGGATTTACTAGAGTGGTGAAATGTGTTGTTGTTTTGAAGTACTTATTGCATAACAAGATAGGAGCATGAATTACTATGATAAAGTCTTAAAAATATGACTTGAAAGTCATGCACATTAGATGTTTGATAAAATGCCTAAGTGAACTTGGCTTGGGATTTAAAGATTGTAATGGTGTGCAATGGAAAGAAATTTTCATATTTACTTAGAGTAAATTTGAATTTTTGAATAGATTGATGATTAGTGACCTAATGTGCTTAGATAAAAATATGCTTAATTATGCTTTGAAATATGTAAGTATTGGATCAAAGGCATTAAATTCCTTAGAAAATGTAAAAGAAAGCATATGCAAATAATAAGGGAAGTAATCATGTGAGAAGCTTAATGGCCAAATCCTATAGCTTAAAAATAGTGATATTGTGTTTTAT
>JANIIA010000010.1:7363478-7379132 GCA_027478495.1 Erythroxylum alaternifolium | reverse complement strand
GACGGGGTGTAGGTGTCACGCCCAAAGACTTTTCCTGCATAGGAAGAAAATGTTAATTATAACTAAAATAGATTTTAGAAAGCAAATTCAATGAAAATAAAACAGTCAATTAAAATAGATACTTACAAGTCTTTGTACATGCTCTTGGTGTGTAATAGAACCTCCCGTATGTACGGGAAGACTCTGTCCGTCGGGTCTTCCACGTTTGTTGGCCGAATTACGCTGTGAAATCGACATCACCGCAGGTGATGTCCAATACGTCAGCCAAGGACTCTAAATGTCTTCAGAAATAAAGACGGTCATACAGCCGCCCTTTAGAAAAATAATTCTGTTAGTAGACTAGGTTTCCCTGCCGATGGTTACCGATGGATAGACAACATTCCGTCAGTAATTGTCAGCAATTGTACTGATGAAATAATATTCCGTCAGTAACTGTCAGTAATTACATCGACGGAATAATATTGCCATCGGTAATCTTTGTTCATGAAAACAGTTACCGACGGACATCAGACATTCGGTCAGTATACTAGGGTTATCTCAACGAATGGTGGATAAAGATGCCAACAGTTACCAATGGAAACTTTATGCCGTCGGTGTATTGTCTCGTCTTCTTTGACACGACGACGTCTGTAAACAATTTACGGATGGAAAGGCCTGCCCATCGGTAAATGACTACCATATATGGCGACGGAATGTACGTCCGTCGGTAAATGAAAGCTATATACCGACAGTAAGTTTTTCATCGGTAAATCAGCAGAACAATTAAATTGCGGGAACGATTCTTGCATTTGTTCCCGTCGCCGAGAGTTCCGTTGAAGATTTTGCACGAAAGTTTTTCCTACAGTATTTCCGACGGATATAGTTTCTGTCGCTAAATCACTGTATTTTTTGGCGAAATATTTACTTTCCATCGGTAAGTTGCGACGAACTAATTTCCGTCGGAAATATTCCGACGCTATTACGTGATATTCTTGTAGTTAAATTGGAAGGACATTGAAGTTAGGGTACAATCGCTAGCCATGATCGTGGCTTGGCAGGCCATGATCGTGGCCTGTGATTGAGCGTGTAGTTGGTGGTACGCCGCATGCCACGATCGCAGCCTGCAATTATGCAAAAACAGGATAGGTGCAAATTTTAAATCAAAGTTTTACCATTTTACCCTTTTTACCACCTATATATTCAGTTCTTACTTCTTTTCACTTTCACTTTCATTTTTATTTTATCTCTTTAGAATTTAGGCATCCAAACACTCTCATCTCTCACTAGAAATTTTAACCTTATGAAATTCTTCCACACTCTACCTAATTATGCCACGCATTAAGCAATCGGCCCGACGGAATCTTATAGAAGACAGCAAGTTGGGGGATGGGGGAGAAGGAATCGAGCAGTGGACTTCGGAGCACCATTCCCTATTTACACCTAGGAGGAAAGTATTTGTTTTTGATCCCTTCGCTCTAGGCAAATTTCAGTTTCCTAAATACTTTGATGTTGACACATTTGATAGGCTAGAATTGCGTGAGCAGGTAGAGAACCTAGCTAAGAGAATCTAGTGGGGCCAGTTTATATGGATCCAATTCCCTTTTTATGAGGAACTTACACTGGAATTCTTTACTACCTTGACCTTTGACCCTAAGAATACCAAAGAATTGTGGTTTAGATTAGAAGGACAAGTATATGAACTGATCGTCACCAAATGTTTGATAAAATATGGTGACGTTTTTTAAAAGCGTCGCCATAAGCTTATTTAGTGACCAATATCTAACATCTTCACCCAGTGTGCATCATTTAGTGACGATTTCTCTTAATCATCACTAAATATTCAGTATTTGGCGACGATTTCTACTATACGTCACTAAAGGTTTTCCCTTTTGCCACTCTTTTCATTTTGGTCGCTAAATGGTTAGTTTTAATGACGAATTCTTTGAATCATCAAATATGTTCACTTTTGGAGACGAATTTAGTTTCGTTGCAAAATAAAACGTCGCAAATTCATGTGTTTGTTATAATGTCTTTGAGTGACAATTTTTTTATCTAGTTATGTTCTTATAAAACATCTTTGTTACTTATAGTAGGAATCTGTAGGATTTTTAGAGGGCCTAGATAGAAACTAGACTAGATCAAATTAAACCCATATATAACTAGGACATCATATCTCAACCAAAAATCAAAAAGCTTAAGGTAATGAGTTATGAGTCTTATCTTTGTATATAACTCACTTTATCCTTATGTCTCTTTTCAATGTGGGATTATTTCACTTATGAATTTGCAACATCTCTCGCTCGTAAGTGGATTCCTCCATATCGGATTAGCTCCCCTCAACCCATAGCTCATGTGAAGTTATTTAAATCACTCTATGAATCACCTATTCATCTAACTTAAAACTATGAATCTCTATTCACTAAATTTTGCCAACCTAACTCTGACACTAATAAGGCTTTTGAGAGAGCCTGGGGAGAAATTAGACCAAATCAATGTTAGCTTATATAAAACTAAGAAATCATATCTCAACCCAAAAACCTTAAGGCAACAGGTTATAAGTTCTATCTTACTCACTTTATCCTTATGTCTCTTTCCAATGCTGGATTATTCCACTTGTTAATTTCCAATAAAATCTATACTGAGACTATGATACATAATCAAAGTTGTATATACAACATAAATTGTATACATTTTTGGGGTTGAATTTGTATAGCGACCATACAAGTCTATATTATGGTTTTTAGACCTATAGCATTCAACTTATCTACGTCTAATGTTATAAAATTTATTTGTAATATGGCAATCATTGGCTTGGAAAATTATCCTTTTTAGGAGTCTTAATATCTTAAATGGATAAGATCTAGTACAAATATAAAGATAAGATCCAATTTTGAATGAAAGGCAAGATAACATCTAATTTGATTCAATCTCATCATAGAACTTGTCTATAATTATACCTCTATAATGTAGATACTATAAGATATGAGAATGCACACTAATCATATAAAGAAACTTTCTCAATATTTAGCGCACTTTGCTCTTACGAACTTGAGCATCAAATTTCATTCACTAAAAATATTTTTATAACTCTAACTATTTGTTTGAGCAAATCTAATTATTCAAAACCATCCTAATATATAAAGAGTAGGCATAGCATTTTTGTCAAACTTAACAAGTTCTACTCAATTTGACTAAGCTCTAAATCATTCATCTTTAAAAAAGTTAGGCTTTGAATTGGACTTGGGCTCAGACTCTACATTTCGACTCGACCTAAAACTTAAATATCTTATTAAGATATATTAAAATAACAGCATTTACTAATTGATAAAATGGCTTTGTTTTCTAAAAATAATGAAAACCTTGCATCTGCTCCTCTTATCCTTTAATCAGTCACTGTAGCATAATTTTTACAATTTCAATAAACATTTTTTCCCTGCCTCCTCTCCTATCTCCTCACTGCTAGCCAGTGAGCCACCTCCTTTGTTCCTCCACTAGTGCTCCCCCTCTCTTACTCCAATTGACTTAAAGCCAACTTTGTTCTTGTGTTAACCAAAGGCAACCGAATCATCCATTTCCTCATTTATCCAAAGCTAACATAACCATTTGTTTGTATGTCTATTCATTCCATTAATTCATGCCCAACATTTCTTTTCCCTTTTTCGAAAAACATAGATTATTTCATACAAAGAATTCCCAAAAAGTGTGGTATTAGATATCTTTTCAATTTCTACTTGGGGAGTTTCTAAGTTTAGTATTCATGTCAAGGTTGTCTAATGTTCTTTCTCACTTTTTTTTCTTGTTTAATTCCTTAAGCATTTACTCAAAGATCAAGCTATGAAATCGAAGCCAAATCAAACCTTAGGTCGCGCTTAGACCTTTATTTAAAATTTTAAATCAGGCTTAAACGAAGAGAAGACTGAGCTTGGTCCGGCTTAATTCCATCACTAATAAAGATAATACTTAATTTAGATGGATGATAAGATATCATCTATGTTGATTCAATCCCATAGTAAAATTGGACTACAATTCTACTTCTTTGAAGTATCATCTATATAAAGGAGATACTATAAGATATGATAACACACACTGAATCATATAAAAAATCTTTTTCGATATTTATATTCTTTGCTTATGCTAACTTGAGCATCAAAGTTTTTCTATCTATTAGAAAAAGTTTTAGAACTCTGACTATTATGTTGATTTAAAGATATTCCAATATGCCCAAATTAATTGAAATCTACACTAGTACTATTTATATGCCCTCAACATTATTGCATAGGCATTTCATAAATTTTATGTTCTCAAGTTTTGTCTAAATATAGATTCTTTTGTAGATAAAGTTAACACATTAAGGACAAATTTTTAAGCCGTAAAATTGTACCAAACTTATTTACAATTTTTACGAAATTTATAGAAGTGAATTGGTACTTTTAACCTAATATTAAGCTTATTGTAATTAAATTAACTTTTTAAGACACACAAGTACTATTTATTTTTCCTACTTCTCATGGGCACTTATGTCATAATATGACCAAAAGTTTGGGTGTGAAGTTGATCGAGATTTAGAAATCGGATTGTTGCATATGATACTTAGTTAACAATGCTATATGTATTTTTTCATCGTTGTGTTTATATCTTCTCATAAACAGAAATTACGTGCTAGTCCTAAACGAAATAAGTTGATCAGTTAATTGGATCATGCAACGACATGCCAGCATTCATCTTCCATTTACTATGTTTTTCTTCGGTCAAAGTAATTGCAAGATAGCTTTTCTTGCGCGTCAAGATTGCACGTCTCCACTGGTGACAGCTATGCCGCGCACTCATGCATAATGTTGACTTTTTATTCATAATTAACTCTCCATATTTTAAAGACAAACTAGGAAGGTGGGAGTACATAACTATCAGGGTCCGAATTTGGATGGACGCAAGAAGAAAGAAGGATGATTATGTGCATAGTTTTTCGATGTATACAAGTTAAATTTAAACTTTTTGAAAATTCAATAATTTCTACTTAACACTTTGTGATATATCAATTTTGAGTACGGTTGAAATACGTGTTGCTGCCTTAAACTGTTCTGCTTTTAATGCTTGATTTAGAAAGTTAAAAAGTCAACCAACTCTTATCCATATTATATCCACAGTGCTCTGCGTTTGATAAGTTGAGACGACTCATGGCAAGGAGTCGGTCAGAATCCAGAAAAGTCAGATTGGACAGGTTTACGACAGTCAACACGAAACCTAATAATTGTGTTTTTCCGCAAAGTTCTATACGATCACTTACATTGGCTAGGACTTTAGTATATATTTCAGATGGCATAGGCCAGAATGCATGCATAGAGGACTTAGATTTCTCCAATTATCAAACCAAATGTTGATGCTTTTCCTATTTCCAGTAAATCACTTAAATGCGTGAGCCACTCTCAGCTTTGGTAGGTTGATACAAGTCCATGATAAGTTTTTATTGCATTTCACTTCCTGGAAGCTTTTGCCTCTTGGGTGTTCAATCAGCAGCATACATATTATTTTTGTGTGCAAAATTCCAGATGACATATAGATTGTGATGTGATGAACCATCGTCCATCTTACTTCTTGGAGCAACATTTGTCTTTCTAGGATATCTTTTCACTTGAGTTTTTATGTGGATCACAATTCCATAGAAAGTTCCTCAAGAGATTCTTTATGTCGTTGGCCATTTTCTTAAGTAGAATTAAGTATGAGATCCAGTAATTATACATATTATATAGTATTGCTTTCACCAATTAGATCCTACCAGCATAACTTAGCTCCCTAGCTACCATACAAAGTTCTCAACTTCCTTTCAATTTATTTAAATAAGGGTATGTAAGCTTTGTAGTATGGATTGGAAGTTGTGATAGGCAATCCTAAATAGGTGAAGGGGGGTTAAGCAACTTTCATTTTGGAGATGGTATCTAGTTCATGTAACAATGGTTTAGCATCCTTGAATAGCATAATGATGCTTTTTTCTACATTGAATTCCACTCTAAAAAACTTGTTGAATTGATTAATGAAGTTGCCCAAGTTGGAAATAGAGGGAGCATTCGCCTTACAAAATAGTAATAGAATATTAGCAAATGTGAGATTAAAGAGCTTCAACTTTTTTTAAAAAAAAGTAATAAAACATATTGAAGAGAACCGTGTTCAACCTTGGCCGGCTACAATCCGATGTTTAAACAAAAGAACATATTCCTAACTACTTTGTAATACATACAAATGTTTAGCTATTCGGTTTTGTCATTTATAACACTCTCATTCCAGATGCCATGTTGCTTTGATGTTGAGTGATAGTTTGTCCGCAACTTCTCTAGTTATCATCGATAGTCTGCTTTGTAAAACTACTTTTTAGTAAACTTGTTCCATTTCTCTTGCTGCTTTCGTATAAAGCCTTTTATTTTTCTCCTTTTATATGAAATACACCACTGCTGCAACGCAAAATTTTAAAGCTTTATAGTCTACTCTCAGGGCCATTTTTAGCTTGGTAACTCTATCTATCATCTCTTACCACGTCTGAGCTGAGATTAGTTGGACCCCTAAAACTTCTCGTATCCTTTTCCAGATTAGTTTTGTACACCTGCGGTTTTTCTGCAAAGCTCTAAACAAAAATGGTCATTACAGAGACCCAAGAAATGAAGGAAATAGAGGAAACAGTTCATGATATGGAACGTCCAGAAAAAGAAAACAACAGCAACTTGATGTTAGAGGCTGAGTCAACTCATCAACTAGCCGCGAGTCTTGATGGACTGGAACAAATTCTGGGTTACAAATTTAAAGACAAGAAGCTATTGGAGGAGGCTTTCACTCATCAGTCATACCCAAAAAATAGCTTCTCCTATGAACGTCTGGAGTATGTTGGAGATTCAGTGCTTAACCTGCTTTTCACCAAAGAGCACTTCTTTATGTACCCGAATTTGGCTCCCGGTCCTCTTACCCGTCTCCGAGCTGCCAATATCGACACCGAGAAGCTTGCTCGTGTCGCCGTCAAACATGGGTTGCATCAATTTTTGCGTCACAATATACCTTTTCTTGAAGAACAAGTAAGTTTACATAACCTTAAATCTGGACGATTGAGTGAACATTGCCAACTTTAAATTAAAACTAAGGTACACAAATCATTAGTTAAAGAAGTTTTGTTTAGTTGTACTTTTTTGTTTTCGATAGAGCGATTATATGAATAGAAAATTTACCAAGTACAAGTGCCCTCATAATTTGAGTAATTCACATGCACTTGGTAATTTCTCGGAGCTTTGCATTCAACTTGTAAAGGTGAGGAAGTTTTGGAAAGAACATAATTTAGTCAATAATGAAAATGATCAAAAAGAAAATTTTATGATAGCTATACATTTCAAACCTAAGTAGAACGGGTCAACAAACCTTGAAGTCAATGTCTTATCATCATCTGTCCCCACACCCTGAAACACGATTTTATCTTTTACGTAAATAAAAGAAGACTAGAGTTAAGGCTACGTACAAATCGTTCAGATAAAATAAACCTCCAAAATCAAATGGTTGAAACTGTTCAAACCATTAAATCTTCAATTTGTATGTAATAGAAGAATACAAACTACTAAATTTAACTAAAATATTTGCACAAAATTCAAGTTAGTAAACCGTAAATAGATCCATAAACTTTATAGTCATATGCAAACAAAATCTTAAGATGAAAATTTACATAAAAAAGGTTAAAGATAAGAGATGAAAAACTAAAAAAGAAAAGATTTGTCGATTGAGTGGTTTAGTTTTTAACTAGTGTTTAAGTTGTTTTTCAATTTAAGCTAATTACAACAATAACTAAAATAGGGCTGTAAATAGTCATTCCCTTCTTGCATTTAAGTCGTATATTATCATTAATGAAAATAAGTGAATTCAAATTAGAAGAACAACAAAGATAACTCAAAGAAATATATTTCATTTCATCAATCAAATTAAATCAATCCATACAAAAATAACTACTTAGTTTTTCCTTTCTAAACATAGAAATTTAGCCAAAAAAAACTATTTAGCCCCTAAATATATTCAAAGAAACAAAATCAGGTAAGGATAGAGAAATCATAATATAAGTAAATCTAGATGAATTTCATAAATCCATTGATAGCATGAATCTTAATTCTCTAGTAAAAAAATGGTTTAAAATTGATTGCTCAAGGTTACAAAAACTTTTTGACGAATAGTCTTGATTTTGCAGAGAACAAAAAGTTTCGTTGAAGGTTTTTCTAAAGATGGATAAAGTCTCCACCCTTTCTCGAAAATTAAGTTTTTCACCTTATATACGTTTGCACACTGCCTTGAACACGATCTATCTTATGATCGTGGCCCAGATCATGGGCTTCAATGGGTTCATTGGGTAATAGAGCGCTAGCAATCGTGTCTCTAAACAATGGATGTAATTATTTCCGTCAAATGAATACACGACATCTAGTCATGGCCCTCAACTATGGTTCACATTATTTTTTGATGACTTATACCTGGTCATGGCTTAGGATATGTCACTTATAGCATTTGATCCTTTTAAGGAAAGGGCAAACATATTAGCATGGGCCAAACTATATCCCTCTAATAATTGTGAATATATTCATATTTTTTCCTTAGAATTGCCTTTAGTTCTTAAATAATATCAATTAATTGTTCGGTTTGCAAAGTTATCTAAATAGATAAATAAAATAGGTAAAATAAAGTAATATCAAGAAAAATACTTGATAGAATATGTGCATAATTCATGTACTCCAAATATTATCACACTTAATTTGTTGATTATCCTCAAACAAGTCAATTCCATCACTTTAACTAAAAAATGTAGCAATTCCAAGAAAAGATTCAATAAATCAAATGGAATAAAACTATCCATCATGACATTAGTTACAATGTTCATCAAATAGTTAGGCATTTAGAACCTTGCATTAAGTCATAAATCAATATAATTCACCTCAATAATCTTTTAAACATCCACTTAATTTACAAAATTCAACATAATATATAAAGTAGATACATATAAGAAAGATTCTTAAACTTTCAAACATTTAATAACCCAAATAAACAGAAAATAAACACTAAAATTTAAATTAAAAAAGATTCATATAGAAGCTTCTTTGAAAAATTACCTAACATTTTGACAAGAAAGTAAATACCTTCATGAATGCCCCAGGTTACTTAGTTAGGACGTTGTTTCAAGTGACTAATAGTACCACTTTTTTACTTCTACCATTTTATTTGGTTTGAAGACAATAGTGAATTTGTTTTATACTCATTTATTTATATATTTTTATTTTTATATAGATATATAGAGTAGGTTACTGTATATATATATATAGTAACCTACTCAATGATATGCCTAAATTAAATAAAATATATCTCAGTGTAAATTAAATACTTATTGACATAATTATTGGAGAAAATGAAAACCAAATTTGTTATCAATGCTTATAACTAATGGCCTAAACTCAATGAGTCATAAGAAATGCAAAATTTATGATGTATCGCCTTGAATAATCTTCTTTTTTATTGATAAAAGTTTCCTCAAAATTGTTCCATTTTAAAGTTGACTGTGAAAAAGGTTGATAAGCATAAAAGATATGACTTATAAATTAATTGATTCTCTCATAATACTTGAGTTGTACATTATTCTCAATGAAAATATAAAAAATAAACATTAAGGACAATAGATAAAAAAGAAGGAAACAAAAAAATTAAAAAAAAATTCTCTAGCTCCTAGCTATTGTTCATTGTCTAAGGCACAAACAATCATCATATAAAAAATAGTTTCTAGCTTACAAATAAGCACCACTAAAGAAAAAAATGAAATGTGAAAGGAACTTAGCATTAAATTAAACTAAACAAAGTATTGAATTGAATACAAAAAAATGTAAATGAAAATAATGTAGTTAAAGTTTATAAAAGTAAGAACAAAATCCTCAAAGTGTATGAAGATTACGGGTAAGAAAAGTAAATAGGAGCTTAATAAGATGCATACTAGCTCTCAGCATCAGTTTCCTCCTTTGATGACGTCAAAACTTATATAGGTGGCTTAATATATCCAATATGCTAGAACTAAGTGGATAATTGTTGTTTTATTCTTCCTAATTGCTTGTGTAGCCTATTAAAGACAATTCTTATTATGCACATGGGTATCTATATAGTGAACTGTTATACTAATCCTTTTAAGAAGCATCTGTGCAACATTAAGTAGATGATAAGCTAAACAATGAATAAATAACATTTCATAAATATATTTTGTACTATATATGTCTAGTTTGAACAAAAATAAATACAATTCCTTGTACCTCAATATATCATCATTTTTATACTTCAAATGTGGCAAGTAGAAGCTCATCATTGGGCATGTAGCTAATGTAGGCACTGCCTATAAACAATGCAACTCTTTAAAATAGCCTTTAAAACTATAGAGTGAATGTATGTAAATGCTTTTAGTTTTAGGCACCTTAATTATAATAAACTCGTGACATTTTTTGATCTCATTCATTGTGACATTTGCTCTTAAGGATGAAAAATGTTCTGCTCCTTGCTCCACAAAATCCCACAAGTTGAGAGCTTTCAAGTATGGCATCACTTTAATAGTATGTAGTTGATTATTCACATTTGAAAAACTAGTTCACTTATTCCAATGAGGTTTAAAGCCATTTTACTGCCTAACAACGTTTATTACTCTGTTCCACTTACAAACAATATTTAGAAAGAAACCTTCGCAAATCCCTTAAGAAAAAAGGCTCTAATATCAATTGTTAGTTTTAAGTTGTGTTAATGAAAATGCCAGATGAAAACTTTTGAATAAACTTTCTTCCACACATATTCATTTATTAGAATAAATCTCGTATACAAATGTCTGATTAGAGAAAATTTTAGATAGTCAAGCCTACTCAAACTAATCCTTACACCTCTTTCAAAACATATTCCTTAAAATCAAGATTCACCATACCACTCATACTAACTTTCGTTAACTGAAGCTTACACAACTAAAGAGTTTCTATAATTTTCATTACACTAACAATGTTAAACCACTTTATTCAATTGGGACTCATATCCATTTATTTCTATTTTTCACAATGATATCACTTCAATATAATTATAATACTAAAGGATATAACAAATTTGGTAAACATATAACTTGCATAGATTTTATATTGCTAACAATTTTTAGAATAGAAAATTCTAATATTTGTTTACTGATTAGACCATATAAAATGTTATTTATGATATCATCAAATCAATATACATATAGTCAAACAATAATTATTTGTATGTTATATAAAAATAAATTAAAATATTTTTTGAAATTTCAATAAAATGTTGTAGTCTTTATGTTTTATTCCAAACTTGAGACTATATAATTACTGTTCTTATGTAATTATTACAATCTTTTATTTTTTTTAAGTTTTTGGAAAGCACTAACAATTTCATTTTATATTTCTTATAGGAAATTTAAAATTTTAGATTATTTATCATAATTTTGAATTTATCTTTTATTTTTTTAATTTTTTAATGTTTTGAGTGCTAAATCTTTCAAGAAAATTTAAATTGCTCAATTTCCAAATCAAACCAAATTGATAGGGATCATTTAGATTTATTTGATTTTTTATGCAATTTAGTTTAGTTGAAACACTTTATTAGTGATTTAGTTTGGTATTTTAACTTAAAACACTCCAAGACGCTCTTTGTACACTTATAGTTGGAGTACTATAGCGTTTTCCTTAGGCTTTGAACACCAGGTTCTACTTTTGTTTCTTTGTTGTAATTTTTAGTTTTTAGTTTATGTTTATAATTAAAAAAATAAAAACTTGTTTGAACAAGATTTTTAACATTAAAACTGAAAAAAAAACTTGTTTGATTGAGATTTGTAATAAAAAATTAAAAACAAAATTATGTTTAAAAACTCAATTGTCGATTGAAACATTGTTAATTTGAAACCAACAGTAGTAGAAGGTATGACCTTGAAATTGACTAGATTTCTCGTCATGTGTTTAAATGAGATTTATTGGCTATTGAACTTTATATTCCTTCTACGTACCCACAAACCAAAAACACAGGAAAACAACAAACAAAAGATGAACAACACTTGGAAATGCAGAAATGTAAACTAGAAATGCAGGAATGCAAACCCAAAAACCTGAAAATCAAAAAACTAGAAATGCAGAAACGAAAACTAGAAATGCAAAAACATAGTCCAGAAAACTAGAAATGCATAAACGGAAGCCAAAAAAATAGGAGAGAGAGAAAATATGAGTTAGGGACTTAAGAAAGAAGAGAAGAATGAAGAAGCAAGAGAGAGAGAAGAGATAAGGATGAGACTTAAGAGAGAAAGATGTTAATTTTTACATCGGAGGAAGTTTATAAGAGAAAGAAGTAGAAATGAAAGCAAAACTTCTCGTAATAAATTAGAAAAATATCAAAATTTTTGTTTTTGTCAATCTATTGTGATTTTTTTTGTATTAATTAGAAACGACAGATTGCAACAAAAACAATCAAGCGTGTTTTAACATGTTGATTTTTTTATTAAAACCGCAACAAAATTTAATAAAAAAATCAAAAGAGAAACAAACTCCCTTAGCTATCCTTTTTCTCGCCTTGGGAAATTAACTTCCAAGTTTATTGCTGAAAACAGCATTTTTCTTATGGTAATTAAGTGGCGTATAAGGTGCTCAATCTATTACGCTACCCAAAAAAAAAATGAATCACTAATAATTATAATAATATTTTATATTTCATTTGTCTGTTAATTTGAAAGCAACTACTCATAAAACGATTACTTCATCTTCTTTGCATTTATGCGTTCTAATTTTATCTATTAAAAAACAAAACTAAATAAAAAAATGCAAGGCGGGGATGAGGCATAGCATTAGAGACGGACTAAACTGGTAAGGATTGTTTGAACAGATCAGAGAGTTCTCGCAAGCAATCGTGGACTATCCTTTGCATTCTAACGGCCAAATTGAGGTGCCAAAGGTTTTGGCCGACATTGTGGAATCAGCCGTCGGCGCCACTTTCATTGACGATAATTGTTCAACGGATACTGTGTGGCAGGTACCACATAAATTGTAGATCTTTATTCCATCCCCATATTACTCATCTCATTGCCCATTCTTTGTTCTTTTCTAGTAATGAACTAAGCCTTGAATTTGTTTCAGAAATTAAAAAAGAAAAGAAAAAATGTCAACTTTGTATCTTGAAAAGAGACAGTGAATAATCGACGTAGATGCATATAGAAATGTTTAGTATGTCTACAGAGTTGAATATTAATTTTCATTTAATTCCAAAGGTCTTCAAGAATCTGTTGGAGCCAGTGATCAGGTTGGAGACGCTGAAAATGCATCCAGTGACTCAGCTGTATGAAGCATGCAATAAGAGACACATGACAGTGAACAGGTTCGTGGACATGCCGAAGGAATGCATGCCTTTCAACGCCTTCGTCTTCGTGGACGGAAAACTTGCGGGCAAAGGATCCGCCTCCAAGAAAGAAATTGCACATAATAGAGCTGCCAAAGACGCATTGGACAATATTCATGCAACTATTCTCCAGCTACAAAATGAAGAGGTCGACACAACTGAAAACAGTTAATGCCTCGTACTCTCATAATGATAAATCAATGCATTTGTGTATTGCATAGTTGTCTTTTATAATAAGGTATTACATATTACGTACTGAACAATTGTCCATAATAATAATAACCTAATCTTAATTTGTTTATTTTTTGTTCATATAATTTATTATCCAAATTAATGCAACGAGCCTTTTTTTTTTGGCAGTGAATGCAAAAGAATCAGGTATACACGAGTCATACCTTGGTGACGAAGTGAATGACTTAAGGAGAAAATTAAAAAGGGTCAATGACTTCAATGCTAAACTTTTTTCAAGTTTTTAATATCAATGTTTATAATTTTGCATTTAATATAGAATTTCTCTTGTTAATCCATGATCATCTTACCTTTACATGTTTCTTAAAAAAATTAGCAACATTATAAAAATCAAATAAAATAGAATAAAAAACACTTGAAATAACAATAAATTTGGGCATCTCAACAAAAGTAGCAACAATATAGAAAATTATTAAAAAACCAGCATTACTCGCACTTTTTCCCCCTATGACCTTAGTACATTGCTTGCACACTTTTTCAGGCTTTCTTTTATAAGTTGCAATATACTTTTCAACATTAGAGGGTGGAGTTTTATCCTCTCTTTCATTTTGCTATCCACGGAAACAATTGTTAATTATAATTTAGAAATAACTTACAAAATTAAAATAGTTTCTTAATAGATTATAACTAATTGGAGAACTTACCAACTTAGTATAAATACTTGCAAAGCTTTTAGACCAGCTGTGTGCATTTCAGTTTGTTGTTTTCAATTTTGAATATTTGTTTTTAGCAATTTGCTACACATTGAAGCATTATATTAGTTAGATATCGTGTAAATAATGTGTAAAAAGTAATAATAATTATTATGCCTTAACATTTAGGAGGTTCCAATAAGAAATGAAATCCTTAAAGACTTCTTTACTTATGTACTTAGGATGATTGGCATTCTTTCCACATCTGTCGTATACTGTTTCAAATGTTTTTGTTTCACTCTACACTTGTAAAGTCTCCATGCATTGCCAACAATTTTCAAACTCCGTTATTTACCTTTTAATGGCATAATATATCTCTTCTGCAATGTGATAAATACTTATTTAAATTTCATAAATCAAAATTGAAAGGAGCACTAAGATAATGATTTCTTACATTAACATATTCCCAAATAGGTTCTTTTGGGAATCTTTCACATTAATTAGGATTTGGTTATGTGTAAGTTTTAATTATTAACCCTCGATCATCCGCAAGCGCACGGTTCGTTAGCATAGCACCAAAGGTGTTGATCCCATGAGGAGGGAACTAATCTAATCCTAAAATCTAAGGCCATAAACAAATAACAGAAATATAAGATGCAACAACACTAATACGATAATTTAATTCAATTAATCAAATTAAGAATCAAACACAAAAATACTAGTTATTAGGCAATTTGCAACACACCCAAGAATCAACCAAAGGAAATTACCAATTGACAGAAAGAGAATTTTACCTTTCCTTAATGCTAACCTAACTGATTATGAATTATTAGATTGTTAGTTCTAGACTATCCTAGAGTTGATTACTCTCTCTCGAGTTATAACCATTAACCCTAAATCATAAACCCTAATTAGATTATAGATGTTGCAATCTCTCAATTCACAACCTATCTAGAACCCTAATTAGTTCTGAAGTTATCTATTAGACTATCAAAAATCTGTACAAGATATCTCTTAGCAAAAATTGTCGATATGATTTAATTCTAGTTTCTATTAAATCACCTAACTCTTATTAGTCCAATTTAATCGTTTTTCATTTGATTCATCCTCTCAATTTATTATCGAATTAATTCAATAATAAACAATCAGATTCTCATTAATTCAATAATAAAATTTTAAATGTGAGTTTAGAACATCCTTGTCATTCTAGATCATATCATCAACCGTTCAATCCAATTCCATACAATAATAAAACTAAAAGAACAAGAAATACAATCTAAAATGGATGACGAGAGGCAGCAACATCGAGAAGCCTCCTGATCTGGAAAGTAGTTTGAGTTAGCTTCTTCGACTCTTTTTTCTTCCTTCTTCTCTACCTTTA
>JANIIA010000010.1:7319948-7331532 GCA_027478495.1 Erythroxylum alaternifolium | reverse complement strand
CTTAGCCTCTCCAGGCTCTTAGCCTTTTCTTTCTCTCACTAGAAAGATATCGTGAGCTATTGTTACAGTAGTTTAGCCCTTCCAGTATCGCACTGCAAAATTTTTAAGTATACATTTGAACGCTCAAAAGTTGTAGAATCAAAGATCTCTCAAAAAGTTGAAAGGTTTGAAAGTTCAAAATTGTTCACTCTTCGACTACGACTCCTATTTATAGTCTAAGTCTTCAACTGCTTCTTTGATTCTTGATAACTGCTTCTTGAGTCTTGATAACCGCTTCTTGATTCTTTATAACTGCTTCTTAAGTCTTGATAACTGCTTTTTGATTCTTGATAACTGTTATTTAGTTGAGTTCTGTAACCAACCCCAACTAACTAACTGCTCGACGTACTAGCGATCTACTGCTTCATCTGTGTTTTGTATCTTCTGTGTTTTGCTTCCTTTAGTGTTTTACTTCTTCTGTGTTTCTACCTCTTCTGTCTTTACTTCTTCTGTGTTTCTACTTCTATTGTCTTCTACTTCTTCTGTGTTTTGTTTCGTCTGTGTTTCACTTCTTCTGTCTTCTACTTCTTCTGTCTTCTACTTCTTCTGTCTTTTACTTCTTCTGTGCTTTATTTCTTCTTTGTTTCGACTTCTTCTGTCTTCTCCTTCTTCAGTGTTTTATTTATTCTGTGTTTCGACTCCTTCTATCTTCTACTTCTTCTATGTTTTGTTTCTTCTTTGTTTCACTTCTTCTGTATCTCCACTTCATCCGTGTTTTCTTCTGTATCTCACTTCCTCTGTGTCTTACTTCTTCTATATTTTTCCTCTATGTTTTGTACTTCTACACACTTAACACACTCATCAAACTAGTTCATTTATTTCTAACATTATTATTATTTTATTTTCATCAAAATTAGTTATCGTAAAGTCCTCCTGACTTAACAATAGCATTGGGGGTGTTACATTAAGGTTTAAGTTACACGAATCGAACTTCTAGTAACTCTTGTGTTCATACAAGAGCACGGTTTCAAAAATAGAAAGAAACAACAAAAACTAAAAACTAACTAAAATGCCTTAGACTAAGGACATAAATTAATCGCCTCCTCGACAATGGCTGCAAAAACTTGATTTGGGGTTTAGTTATGTGTAAGTTTTAATTATTAACCCTCAATAATCCGTAAGCACACGGTTATTAGCGTAGTACCAAAGGTGTTAATCTCACGAAGAGGGAACTAATCTAAATGCTAAAATCTAAGGCTAGAAACAAATAACAGAAATTCAAGATGCAATGAAACTAAAACAAGAATTTAATTCATTCAATCAAACTAAGAATCAAACACAAAAATACTAATTACTAAGCAATTGCAACTCACCTAAGAATTAATCGAAAGAAATTACTAACTGAGGGAAATGGAATTTTACCTATCCTTAATGCTAACCTAACTGATTATGAATTACCGGATTGCTAATTATAGATTATCCTAGGGTTGATTACTCTCTCTAGAGTTATAACCGTTAATCCTAAATCATAAACTCTAATTAGATTATGGAGTTTGCAATCTCTCAATTCACAACCTATCCAAAGACCTAATTAGTTCTAAAGCTCTCCAATAAACTATTAGAAACCTATAGAAGATCTGATTCAATTATGGTTTCTATTAAATCACCTACTCTCATTAGTCCAATTTAATCATTTTTCATTCGATTCACCCTCTCATTTTATTATCACATTATACAATAACATAATCAAACCACAACAACATCTAATAAACACATAAACAATTAGATTCTCATTAATTCAAGAATAAAATTTCAAAGCTGACTTTAGAACATCCTCAACATTCTAGATCCTATCATCAATTGTTCAATCCAATTGTATACACTAATAAAACTAAAATAATAGGAAATACAATGTAAAATGAATAACGGGAGGTAGCGATATCTGGAAACCTCCTGATCCGGGAAGTACTTTGAGTCAGTTTCTTCTCCTTTTCTCTCTTCCTTCTTCTCTTCCTCTATCTCTCAATGATTTATCTCTAGGGTTTCTCAGGGAGGCTGATGCAGAAGCTCTTTCTTTCCCTCTTTCTCTTCTTTTTATATCCTCTTGTGATTTGGGAAACCCTAAGGTTTTTCTAGGGTCTAAAAGTCCAAAAAATCCCTCAAAACTTGACTTTCTTGATTGTCTATATATCTGCCCGACGTAGGACACGACTGTGGCCATGTAGGCTACAATCATGGGCCATTCCCTGGGCTTTTGTCACAATCGTGGCATATAGGCCACAATTGTGGGCCAAATCTGGTGCTTCTGTCATGATCGTGGCCTGACATGCCACGATCATGGGCTGTTATTTTGGCCAGGATGTCTTTAAAACTCATCCATTCTTAGATGTTGACCCTAAAACACTAACAAATACATCAAGGTACCTAGAAAACATAGTACTTAAGCTCAAAACGTTGTAGTAACCCTAAAACACTTAAAACATATATAATTAACAAACTAACACAATTCTAACCTAAATACATACTAAATGATTAAATTGACAGCTAAACACATATCAAACTATGCCCTAAAACATGATGAAATTTACACTTATAACTTCTAAATCTCACATAGAGTACCTTAGCCCACATTTATATTTTTCTTCACCAAATTTTAAACTTTATCGAGGTATTTCTCAATAACACTTCTGCCTCTATTTTTTAGATTCATATTGGGATATTTGATCCTATGAATTCTTTAATGTTTTTATTTGATCTTTATATATCCATTATACACTATTTTAAGGTGTTAAAATAATGAATTAGGTGAATTAGGATTTATATGTACTTCATATGGTTGAAAATTCTTAATATAACTCATATTGATTACTCTAGTGACTTAATTTTAGGGATTGGTCAGTTTAGGCTCTATAGTGGGATAAAAGGTGGGGGATTGATATTTTTAGTATTATAGGATTAAGGAAATGGTTATACTATGCATGTATAATAGAAATATGATATAGGATTATTATAGGATAGTTACATTAAATTTGAAGGTTCATTTTTACATTTTACATATTTTTACACAGTACTCCACATTTATATATTCATATAATATTGTTTATTATTTTTGTCCTCTTATTTATTCTTTTTATTAGGTATTCAATATGGAAAGCATTTAGGAACTACCTTGACATCCTAGGAGACCTACACATCAGTTGTTGTGTAAGAGGGCCAAAGTGGACACCATCACCTTTTCATCGTACACTGCAATCCCAATGTCATGATAGGTGTGAGTTATAGTTTTGTTTTATAGGTTAAATAGTTTGTTTTAAAGTTTTTTCATAATCATGTATTTAGGATTTAGATTTATGAATTTTTTAGTGTTCATGTGCGTTTTATTCAATTGTTGATCAGGGTAAGAATTCAATATTAATACAAACTTTATAAGATATTTAATGTGCTTTGACGATAAGTGCAGACAAAAAAATTCAAAGAAAAGAAGAAGAAGAAGAAGAAGTTGGAAAAAGGAAGTAGTCATGATCTTGCATTTGCATAATCAGGAAAAAATGTAGGATGGAGAGTTAAAGGCTCTCCGTTATAATTAGGTAGCAACATTTACAATTATATAAATTCCAGCTTTTCTATGTCATAAGATTTTTGTATTTTTGATGATTTAGGACTATTTTTTGAACTAAAACAAGGTGAGGATTCCTTAGAAGGATCAAGAAGTATTTAAGGCAAAGAAAAACATAAAAGAGGTAGCTGGAAAACACAAAAGAAGAGATTAAAGAGCAACATCCTAAAGAACAAAAGCTGTAAAGTTCTAGCTTAAGGCAAAGAAAAGAATACATGTATGATCAATTCTCTACTATTTTATTTTATTTCCTTATTGTTTTTGAATGTTAATGATGAATCAATTGGGATATATAGTTACATCTATAGATTGCTAGATTCCTTTCAGGAAATGCTCTTGATTTATTTGTTAAAATTTACATTCTTGATTTAATGGAATATGCCTGTGATGTTTATTGCTTTGTGTTCAATTTGAATCAAGCGATTAGATTGGATCATTTGGGTTATATTGCATAGTGATAGCTAGTACCACAATAAACCTATAAACATCAAATTAGTAAGAAAGTGAAGAGATCTTAATTGTTTATTAGTTACCCATATGATTGTTTTAAATCCAAGTGCATAGTTAGGAAGAGTTTTGATAAATTAAGAGGTCACAATTCATTTCTATCTATTTTAATTGAGATTGCTTGATTAGATATCAAGGGTCATGTAGTATTAAATTAAGAAGGTGAATTGAAAACAAGTACGAATAGAAATAATTTGTAGCTTTCATCATTGATCAATCAACTAATTCACTGATGTTTATTTCAATTTTTAGTTATCAATTCTTTCTTTTATTTTAACTTTTAATGTTTTATATTATTTTTTACCTTAAACAAAATTTACAATAATTTTTGGGTAACTACTCCATTCCTTATAGGACGATACTTTACTGGTAGTAAAGAAACTTTTTAGCCATCGTTAGGGATTGATAAGTTATCATCTACTACTGTCTGAGTTACCTTGGTTTGAGGATGTTTAACTCTTTTCTTGAGCGATTGTAGGTGTATGAACATAAGAGAAACTAGGAGTTCAAGGAAGCTCTTAGATACACAACATTCTGATATCACTAAGTAAGAGAGGGAAATTTGAAAAGCAAAATGCCAAGAAGCTATAGACACATCAATGGTAAAAGAAAGAAAATAAAGAGGACAGAAAGGAACTCTCATAGACTTTATATGGTTGGAAGATAATGCCAATCAATAAAGGATTGCAAGACCATCAGTGTAGACTAATATTTTTGAGATTAAACTAGCTCTGTTAAACATGTTGCAAACTAATGTCTAGTTTTATAGACTGGCCATTAAAGATCCTAATGCTCATTTAGCCAATTTCTTGGAGATAGGTGACACATTTAGGCATAATAAGATGAGGCTAATTCCATTCACACCTAAACATCTAGTCAAGGCATGGCTGAATTCTCTCAATCTAAAAATTGCAATGATATAGGAACAGTTGGTATAAGTCTTTTTAGTTAAATAGTTCCCTTTAACAAAGAATACAAGTATCATAAAGGAGATAACAAATTTCTAACAAAGTGAAAGGGAATTGTCATTGGAAATAGGATGATTACTTTATTCTGGCATGACAACCGGATACCAGGATGCCCTCTAAAGAATATAAGAGAGTTACAAGACTTAAGGGATAACATTCCTAACAACTAAAGTCTCTCCAATGGTCTAGTTTGCAAAGATTTCATCTTTTGCAAAACAATGATAGGAATATGCAGAATGAGATCAATAGGTTAGTGCTAAACGAAAATTTACTTAATAAGAATTGGTGGTGCCCAAATACTAATGGTAAATTTAGTGATGCTTCTTATAAGAGAATTTTTTCAATAGAACCTCAAGTGTGTGCCATAGCTTAGCCTGGTTTCATGAAAATATAATCTTCATAGAGCTGTGACAACTTTATAGAGAGCTATAAAGGATAGATTAACAACAATTGATAGATTGAAATTTTTTAAATATTTGACAAATTGGTGTAGTCTTTATAGAACCCAAATGGAGAGTACATCACATTTTTTCTTCAAATGAGGCTTTAATAATGGAGTTTAGAAAATAGTTCTTAATAAATTTTCCATCATCGATCTACCAGATGAGTTGTAGCAAATTATCAACTGGACCTTGAACTTACAAAACATTAATAAAGACATTAAATGGTGCTTTTTATATTTCCTTATCTTAGTTGGTGCCACACATATGGGATGAAAGAAATAAACATTTCTTTTGTAATAAAGAAAGAAGATAAGAGGAACTCATTAAGGAGCTTGTTAATTCCATAAAACTTCATACAATCACCTTTTGTGAAAAGTTTTACATAGATTCAAATTGTATTGATGTGTGGAGCATAAGTTAGCATGGATTTGTAATAGTTAAAGATGCTAAGTTATATAGTTTGATTTATTTGATTTCAAGTTCTCTCCTTGAGAGATTTTACATTATCAACTTGCTCACAGCCTTTAATGGCTTAATTCAATTACAATTTTTGAAAAAATCATATATGAAGCATAGGAAAGATTGAAGGCATTTCAAAGGAGCTGCTTACACCATAACTTACCTAAGGAGTTCCTTTCGTAAACATTCTACAATATAGTAAATCCACCAATGAGAGGTACTATTGATGCAATAGCTAGAGGTTCATTAATGAAGAAGTCCGTGGATGCTGCACATGATTTCTTAGAAGAGATGGTAATCAAAACTATCTATAGACATCAAAAAGGAGTAAGCAATAAATAATCTGTAGAGATCAAAAAGGAGAGATTGATGTGGATTCAGTGATAGCTTCGTAAATTGAAGTAGCCAACTTAGCCAAATAATTAAACAACCTCAAAGCCACTTCTTCCATCCTACTGAAGGTAATATAGCATAAATATGAATTATGTGATCAAGAAGGCCATATTACAACTGATTGCTTTATAGTAGACCACAATATTATGGAGAAGCTGAATTTTATAGGAGCATAAATAGGTCTAGGTAGTAGCAATCTATATTCTAATACTTATAATCCCGAATAAAAAAACCATTCAAAATTTTCTTAGTATAACAATGCAGGAAACCCAATGAGAGCATAAGACCTATTAGGATTTCAGTCAGATGGGCTTGATTCATTGGAATTGAAGATAGATAAGCTAATGGATGTGCTGAATTCCAAGTTCACAAGCCAAGATGAGAACTAGAAGAAGATGGAAGCTAAATTTGACCAAATTGCAAATAATCATGCTTTTTCCATCTATAATTTAGAGTTTTAAGTGCGGAAATTAGAAACTGCATTGTCTACACAAAATGTGGGGATTTTATCTAGCAACACAGAGTCTAATCCAAAGGAGAAACTAATTGTTAATATGCTTAAAAGTAGGGAAAAATTTGTAGAGCCTACTGAGTAGAAGTTTGAACCCTATACTATTGGATGATAAGAGAAGGAAAACAAGAAGGAAGATAAGAAGAAGAAAGCACCATATGTCCCTCCCCCTCTATATGTACCAAAGATCCCATTTATAGAAAGGTTAAAGAAGAATCAAATGGAAGTGCAATTTGCAGGGTTTTTAGAGAAATTAAAGAAATTGTAAATTAACTTGTCATTTATGGAGGCTTTGGAGAACATACCCAAGTAAGCTATATTTCTCAAAGATATCGTATCAAATAAGTGACAGGACAATCAAACGGTATCCTTAATAAATAGTTGTAGTTTCATAATTACTAACCACATACCCTCAAAATTGAAAGATCCAAGGAGTTTATTATACCATAAGTAGTTGGCAATTTAAAATTTATAAGTGTTTGTGTAACTTAGATACAAGTATTAATCTTATTCCTTTGTATATTTTCAGGAAATTAGGGCTAAGAGATGTGTAGCCAATGTCCATGCTTATTCAATTATTAGATCAATCTATAAAGAAACCACTTGTCGTGGTGAAAGATGTGCTAGAAAAATTGGACAAGTTTATTATTCATATAGATTTCGTAATGCTAGACTTTGAAGATGGTCAAAACTATCCATTAATTCTTGGTGGACCGTTTACAAATACAGGAACAACCTTGGTGGATTTTTATAAAGGGAAACTAATTCTTCAGATTGGTGATGAATAAGTTGAGTTCAAAATGACCAAGACACTAAAGACTTCAAAGGCAAGAAAATCTTGTATTAATATTGATATAGTGGATGAGTGTGTAAAGAGCAAGAGGAGAGCTATAAAGAAGATATTGATGTTGAAGATGTAAACGATAATAAAGAGCTAGAGGAGGATGAGTTAGGTGAAAAACTAAAATACGAATCATTAGTAAGGACGGAAGCAACCACGATACCCTTTATTGAGAAACCACCCATTATAATGTTGAAAATTGATTGGGAATGATTGCACCTTTTCTAAGTGTCAATATTGAAATAATCGCAAGTGTAAGCGTAGCTGTAGCTAATAGTGGTAAGTACGGGTTGATCCTACAAAGATTATGACTAATAGTAGTTACTGTTATCCTATTATTTAGCCTAAGAATTTGACTGTGATTTTTGATTAAAGAGAATAAAACTTAAGCAACTGAAATAAAACATGCAGCAAGATTAAGCAGGGAATTAAGAAATCACTTAAGAAATTACCAATATAAAAAATTAGTGACTAGGTTTCAAATCCCCTAAATACCTTTAATTGATTAATCTTTTATTATACAATTGTTTTATTGATATATTATACCGTGGAGATTCCTATGGTATGCTAATAGCACACTCTTGAGTCTAATAACAACTAATCCTAAAGTTATCAACCAAATTATTCAGGTTAAATTTTAAAAATTGTTTTACTGATTTGTGAATCCTATTATTAGTTTTAAATCTAATCCAGAGGATTTATGTCATTCTATCTATAGGGTTACAATCAACTCCTTCCAATTATGGTAAATCTATTCACACATAGGATTTCTCAATCTCTGTGTTATGAAATCAGATTATACACTGATATTTTGGATCTATTAGACCATATATAAATGTGTAGTTGAATTATAATATATCAATCTAAACAATTGCATTAATAAAAGAATCAAAACATGCTATTGCACAAAACTAGGGTTCATCTAACCTAGGCACTAAAAGAGTTTATTTTCATATGGTAAAACAAGAAATCAAATATAAGTAGAAACAAAAATGAATTGAAAACAATGATTTCATAATTCTAATTCTCCCTGATTGTCTTCTATTAATATTCTTGCAAGGTAGAGGTTTGATCTTGTATTCCAATGGATCTTTAGATGATTTCTTCGTGTTTTTCACTTCTTTGACTCAAAATTACCCTTTTGAATAATCTCAACTTCTGTATTCATCTCTTAATGCCTTCTCTCCCATTTTACCTCTAAATATGTACTTTTATAATAATTTTTAGGGTTTTGAGTGATACACAGTGGCCTTCGAGACTATGTATAACCTAAAATATCGAGAATTCATGATTATACACGGCCAGAGAGAAGTAGACGGGTTGATACACGGCTATGTATCGCCTTTTTGCTTCACACCTTTGTTTTATGTCATGTTTTCATCCAAATTCTTCTCCTCTTAGTCTATGAAGGCAATTATAACATATAAATACAGTTGGAACAAATTAAATACCAAATATATAATAAAAGTATAAAATATCAAGCAAAAATACATCAAAAATGTGGTATAAATATGGTTAATTATACGTTTATCAAACATCCCCACTCTTAAGCTTTTGCTTGTGGTCATGCAAACCATAACAAAACTATAAATCTTAAGACATTTATCCTTCTGTCCAATCATATTATAAATCATCATATCCTATTGAATCAAATTAACCTACAATTAGAGTAAAATTATCCTAAAATTAACTTTTTAATTCAATATTAATAGTAATCACACATCAAAAGCATACACTTTACACCCTTACTGAGATTTTACTTAATTTGCTCAAGTGTTAAGGATAATAAGTATCAAAACTCCCAATCAATGCATAGTAGAACTCTTACCATAGGTTTGCAATATTATCACATCTCTACCACTTATGTATAAACTAGAAAAAAACTCAAAAGGTCTTAATATAAGTTGTAATGTTAGGTACCGTATGGTTGGGATATTAAAATGGGTTAAATTAAAGGAAATTTACTAAGACAGTTTATAAGAAACTTGTTTACATTTTATAGAGGTTCAGTCATTATAGAGACAATGGTACTTTATACTTTTCTTCTATTCTTTTTCTATGCTTTTTTTTCTAAACAAAGAATCTTGAACTTTTGCATTATACCACAATTAAAGAAATATGGGACCTTTAAATAATTTTAAGTCTTAAACAAGTAAAGAATGTAAATAACCTTCAAGGATTAAATCAATAAAAAGGTCTTCAAAGAAAAATATGAAAAAGGTTAATATGTGGGTATAATAACAATGAAAAAGGCTAAGGCTCAATTTGGTTATTCCTAAAAGATATTTTTATGGCTGTGGTAATTATCAAAGAAATAGGTTTAAACAAATTGTTGAATCTGTATACCTTCATCATGTCAATGGTTATAGTTAACAAATATGATCTCAATATATATAATAAAAGCATGTTTTAGACTCATTCTACTATACATGATACACAAATGAAAGAAATAAAAAGAGCTTTAAAATTTTTAAAATTTCATTCTTAAGCTCAAAGGCTCATGAAAAAGATGGGTTTATATGTGCAAACAATATGCAATTTCATTCTATTTGATTATTTCAATGAATATTAAAAATATGACTTATAAAAGTAATTTTATTACCAATTCAATCAACATCCAATAATGAAATATAGTATTGACAGACAAATTTTAATTAAGTCAAGATATCAGTTCATAAAATATTATAATTAGGAGTGTAATAAGTTTAGAAAATGTTAAAAATTCATTAATCCCTTCCTCAAACTTAAAGTTGTATGTTGTCCCCAGTCTACACAATGTAAATATCTATAATAACTGAGAAGGGTTGGTGGTGCTTTCTTAAATGTGACTATTTTTCTGGTTTTTGATCCATCCAATTCAAGATTACAGCCTTATAAAATATAAGAAATATAAAATAACATTAACATTGATGTTTAAACAAAAGAAAAGGAATGAGAAAAATACAGAATTAGAAAGGAAAAGAAAATATAAAATAGTTAAACATCTCCCTTTTTGTTGTTGTGAATAGTCTGATGGTGGAAGGTCCTCAGGTTAATAATGTTCAGAGTATGGAGGAGTTGATGATGAAAAGCCTGCACCAATGGGGGCTAGAAAGTAATGCCATGATGGTACACCGCTAGCAACAATAAATCACCCATCCATCCAACTGATGTCTCGAGCCTGCTCGTTCGCTCTATAAGCTCCACCTAATGTCTCTCCAATCGAGCTATTTTCATTTGGTTCTTATCCTTTGTTGCAATCCCACAGGTTTAAGGTGGTGGTGACTGTGACTGTGGTGGCTCCTCCCCATCTCCACCCTCCATTACTGGCTTGTCAGTCTCTTGAATAATTCTATAAATGTCTCTAGTGGGACCTTGACATCGACTTACAGTTGAGCAAGTTTTCGTAGAATTATTGAATTTTTTTTAAATAATTTTATCAAACAATTTTTCAGATCTGGACAGTTTTCAGAAATTGTAGGATTTATTTTGTTTGATGCTTTTGTATGTTTATAGTTCAGTTCCAGAACCTTAAAATTATTTTTTATGTGATAAAAATGTGATAATTTGATGTTTAATGCATACCTAAATGATTTTTCTCGAAATTTGATTTTCAGAAAATTTTAGAAGTCATATTTGTCATTTTTGGTGTCTTATTGGTGTTTCAATGATCATGATAATTTTTGGGTGATTCCTAAATTATTTTGATCATCATGAAAAGACCTAGAGATTTTTGAAATGATGATTTGATGTTTTAGAAATTTTGGGAATTATAGAAATTATTTTTGAATTAATGTTAGCAGAGCAATAAATTTTCTAGTAAGACTAGAAAAATTGGCATGTATGACAAAATTGAAGTTGTTTAATTTTAGACATCAAATAATTATT
>JANIIA010000010.1:7289127-7300365 GCA_027478495.1 Erythroxylum alaternifolium | reverse complement strand
TAGAAAGAAGAAGGAAAGAAAGAAAAAGGAGAAAGAAGAAGAAGGAAAAGGTTCAGCTGAGTTTTTTTTTTGTGGTATTCTCTATCTTTTCTTCTTGCTTTGGTAGAAGAAGAAACTAGTGAGAGTGAGTTTTATGTGTTGAAAATGAAGGAAGAAAGGAGAGAAGAAACCTTTTTTTTATTTTCATGGATTTTCAACTAAATATTAGTTACTTTAGCTTAGCTAAACCAACAGTACTTTAAATCCAAGCTCAACATTGATTATTAAAGTTCTACGGATTTTCTATTCGTATATTTATTTGATTGAAGGGAAGCAAGAAAATTCAAACCAAGAGTGAGAGGAAAGGTGACTTGAGTTTTGAGTTATTACTAATTAGGTAGGTAATATGTTTATGGTTATTGCAATGATGGGCTTATTTTTTACATGTTTGTGTGCTTAAATGGTTGCCTTTGAATCATTGTGAATATGGGAAAAATGCACTGTGATTTGTTATCTTGTTATGCTTGAAATATTTTACTACAATTTGTATTAATGAACAACTGAAAAGTTTAAGAAGCATGAAATAATGAATTTGTGAAGAAATGTGTGAACATCAAAATTTGCTTGTGTATGGGCAAGAGAGATACCATTTCATTCGTCACATGCACGTTGACTTAAAGCCTTCTCCTAACTACCCGCTTGTGACATATGAGCTCCGAGAAATGGACTCATTTCATTCATGGTGTAAACTTTGGTTTCTCCATTTTGTTCTATGGGATTCTTTCAAGCCATTTTATGTGTGTATTTCACTTTGATTTGTTCAACATAATATGCGATTGAATGTTACGATTTGATGGTTGAAAAATACATGATCTGATTTATATGATAACATGTTTGTCTATGAGTTTAAACTGTGGATAATCTAATTGTTAGATTAAAATGTGATATAAATATATGTAAATGCTTGGTTGTATGTGTGGTTCATCACCAATGACTATAAATGTATTATTTACTAAACTTTGCAGCTCATCCTATTATTTTCCATTCCTTAGGTGCAGAACAAGTAAATCATTGAATCTTGTAAACTTCGACAAATTCCAAAATTCGATCATTTTTGGTAGCTTTGTAAGCATATCAAGCATGAGAATTCATGTTGTATTTTTGGATTATGTTATGGTTTCTGCTCTTGATATGTAATTAAAGTTATGTATAAACTCTATATTGTTTGAGAATTGAAACTTTGTTTCATTTAGGAAATGGAAGAAAAGTTAAAGGATTTCTCTTTTAAATATGTTCAAATTCTCTTCTTCGTTAAGTTGTTAATTTCAGCTAGGAATAAAATTGTATGTTGTCTGATGGATATTGGATAGATTTCTCTTAAGTAGAATTATTATGTTAGGAGTTTGTTATGTTAGAAGTTTTGTAATTATGTAAAGTGTTTATTAGATTCGGGTCTTATATTTTTTTGTGAAAACTCATAATAGGCAGTAGAGGAAAAAGAGGGATAAAAATTGTGTCCTGACTTTCATAAATAAATTGTATTGATGTAGGCAGAATTACACAAAGTTGTCTCCATAAACGTTGTAGCTCATTCTCTTAGCTTTCTAATGGTGAATCTAATTTTTGGATATTAGATTGGAGTGCACAACTGGAGTGCACGATCGTGAACAAGCATAATTGTGTCTGACCCCATATATTTTCAGGGGTGCACAATCGTGCACACACACGATCATGACCAACCCATTTTAAAGGGAAATGCATGATCGTGACTAAGCTGGTTTTCATCATAGCGCGCATGATCGTGTTTGTGCACAATCGCGCGTTCCTCTTTTCTTGTAAAACACAGTCGTGATTTAAGAAGTCACGACCGTGACTTCTCTAATGCATGGTCGTGACTCCTTTTAGTCAAGAAATGATCTTAAATCTTTTTAATAATCACAGCTGTGACTCCTCTTAGTCATGACTGTGACTTTTTATTTATCAGGTGAAATTTTCTTATTCATAATCCCTGACTTTTTTACTTCTTTTTGTTATTTTATTTTCTTTTTAATTTCTTTTCCCACTTAATCTTCAACCAGTCCTCTCGTAATGAGGCCATGAATTAAGTTCTTAGACCCAGGCCCAGCACTTAAGGATATACTAACACACAAATGCACTTGGGAGGACAATCAAATGGTAACCTTAATGAAAAATTGCAGTTTAATCATATCAAGCCAAATGCCTTCAAAACTACAAGATCCAAGGAGTTTTACTATTCTTTGTGTTATTGTTGATTTTGAATTCTCTAAATGTTTATGTGATTTAGATGCAAGTATTAACTTGATGCCTTTGTCCATTTTTAGGAAATTGGGATTAGGAGAGGTCAAGCCAACATCTATGCTAATTTAACTTGTGGATCAATCTATCAAGAGGTCATTTGGAGTTGTAGAAGATGTATTGGTAAAAGTGAAAAAATTTATTATTCCTATTGATTTTGTTGTGTTGGATTTTGAATTTGATAGAAATTTTTCACTGATTTTGGGTAAGCCCTTTATGAATACTGGTAGGGCATTAGTTGATGTGCATAAAGAGAAACTTATGTTGAGAATTGGTGATGAGCATATTGAATTTAATATGTCAAAATATTTGAGGAAATCGATGGATGGAATGTGTGTATGAAAATTGATGTGGTGAATGAGTGTGTGAAGGAGGTTGAAGAGGAAGTCAATGAAATTAATAAAATGCATAGGGATAAGAGTGTGAAAGAAGAAGAATTATATAAGGAAGTTGATCTATAAAAGTTGAAGAAGACAGATACACCCATACCACCTTTGATTGTTAAGCTCCCCACTTTAGAGCTTAAACCCTTACCTATCCATTTGAGATACACCTTTTTAGGAAAGAACCATCCTCTACCTATCATTATCTCCAACCAATTAGATTGTGAGCAAGAAGAGAAAGTGGTGGAGACCATTAAGAAGAGGATGAGAGCTATGAGGAGGCAAATTTTCGATATTAGGAAGATTAGCCCCAATGTTCTGATGCATAGGATTAACCTAGAAGAGGGATGTAAAACTATGAGGGAAAGACAGAGTAGTTTAAATCCAAACTTACAAGAAGTTGTGAAGAAGGAGGTAGTGAAGTTGTTTGATGTGGGGATCATTTATCCTATTTCTAATAGTGAACGGGTGAGTCTAGTATAGTTTGTGCCGAAGAAGGGTGGCATGATAGTGGTAGAGAATAAAAAAGGTGAAAAAGCTTTCTACTAGGACCATCAGAGGTTGACGAGTGTGTATTGACTATAAGAAGCTAAATTTGGCCACCACAAAAGATCATTTCCCTTTTCCTTTTATGGACCAAATGATTAAGAGGGTGGCTGGTCATTCTTTTTATTATTTTCTTAATGGATAATCAGGTACAATCAAGTATTTATATATCTGGAAGACCAAGAGAAGACAACATTCACCTGTCCTTATAGGACTTTCGCTTATAGGAGGATGCCTTTTTCTTTATGCAATGCACCTGTCACATTCCAAAGGTGTATCATAACCATATTTTTAGACATGAATGAGGTATATATGGATGACTTCTCTGTCTTTATAGATTCTTTTTATCATTGTTTGTTTAATTTAGACAAAGTGCTTCAAAGATGTGAGGAGTCTCATCTAGTCTTAAACTGGGAGAAATTTCATTTCATGGTCCAAGAGGGAATTGTATTAGGCCATAAGATCTCATGTAAAGGGATTGAAGTGGATCACGCTAAGAAAGAACTGATTGAAAAGCTACCACCTCCCATCAACATCAAGGGTATCTGAGCTTTCTTTGGTCATGGAGGGTTTTGCAGACAGTTCATCAATGATTTTTCTCTTATTGCTAGACCCTTAACTCATTTATTAGTTAGAGATGTGCCTTTTGTTTTTTATGAGGATTGTTTGGATTCTTTTAATAGGTTAAAGAAGGCACTCACAACAACACCAATTTGGTACACCAATTTTGATGTCACCAAATTGGTCTCTTCCCTTTGAGATTATGCGCGATGCAAGTGACCATGTTGTTAGCTGTGTACTTAGCCAGCGGAAGGAGAAGAGGTGGCATGCTATCTATTATGCAAGCAAGACTTTGACAGGAGCACAACTAAATTCCATAACTACTGTGAAGTAATTGCTTGCAGTGGTATTTGCTTGTGAGAAATTTCGTTCTTATCTTTTAGGCTCACAAGTTATTGTTTTTACTGATTATGCATCATTACGTGACCTCTTTACTAAGAAGGATGCCAAGGCTAGGCTCATCATTACGTTATCTCTTTGTTAAGAAGGTGCTTCTGCTCCAAGAGTTCAACACTAAGATTAAAGACAATAAGGGAGCAGAAAATGTCATAATGGACCACTTATCACAACTTGAAGGAGGGCATCATATAGAAGAAGCGGAAATGAAGAGAGCTTTCCTAATGAAGTTTTAATGATGGTAGATAATCCTTTTTCCCCTTAGTTTGCAGATATTGCAAACTATCTTTCAGGTGGTATTCTTCCTTCTGATTTTTCATATCAAAAAGGAAGCATTTTCTATTTCAATGCTCTCGTTATATTTCGGATGAACCTATACTTTATAAGATATGCACTGACAGTGTGAGTTGCAGGTGTCTTGGAGTGTGGATTCTATTGGCCGACCTTGTTTAAGGATGCTCGTGATTTTGTGTTAAAGTACGATAGATGTCAAAGAGTGGGCAACATATCAAAGAGGGGGGAGATGCCGCTTTCAAACATAATAGAGCTAGAGATATTCGATGTGTGGGGCGTGGACTCTATCAGACCATTTCTATCCTCCTCAGGTAACACTTACATATTAGTTAGAATTGATTATGTTTCCAGGTGGGTTGAGGCATTAGCTACTCCAACTAATGATGGTAAGGTGGTTCCGAAGTTCATAAAGAAACTTTTTACTAGATTTAGGGTGCCTAGAGTGATTATAAGTGATGGAGGGAGCCATTTCTATAACAAACCATTTGAGGCTCTTCTGAGAAGATACAATGTCTATAATAGAGTGGCTACCCCTTACCACCCCCAAACTAGTGGCCAAGTAGAGCTAGTGAACAGAGAGTTGAAAAAAAGCTTGGAAAAGGTAGTGAGCACATTAAAGATAGAATAGGCTTTAAAGTTAGACGATACATTATGGGCTTATAAGATAGCTTTCAAAACACCGATAGGTACCACATCATATCGACTTGTGTATGGAAAGGCTTGCCGTTTACCATTGGATTTGAAGCATTGGGCTTATTGGGCAGTTAGGAATTTGAACAAGGATTGGAAGTTAGCGGGTGGGAAGAGACTATTACAACTTGATGAACTAGACGAGTTGAGATTTGAAGCTTATGAAAGTGCCAAGTTGCATAAAAAAATAGCAAAAAAGTAGCATGATGCTCACATAAAAAAGAAGGAGTTTAAGAGTGGATACTTGGTGCTTTTATTCAATTCAAGACTTCAGTAATTCCTTGGAAGCTCAACTCAAGATGGAGTGGACCCTTCAAGATTCTTCAAGTGTTTCCTTATGGAGCTTTGGAGTTGGAAAATGATAAAGATGAAGCATTCAAGGTCAATGGGCATAGATGCAAGCCATATTATGGAGGGACATATTCATAACAAAGGAATTCATCTCTTTCCTTTCTTCCACTTTTTCACGAATACATATGGTATGGTCAAGCTAATGACCTTAACTTAGCATGTTTATCTTTCCTTTGATTTTTCTTGTTTACTTGTTTGCTTGATTTATTTGATTGTGGTTATGTTTGATTTGAGTTTTCTTGGTGTTCATTTTGGATTTTGTTTGAGTTTTCACTTGTTTTCCCTTCGAATTTCTTCTTGGTTAGATGATTTAGAGATGTCTATAGGTTATGGGACTGTTGAGAATGCATGCTAAGCTTGGAAGAGGATTAAGAAGTTGAAAACTTGGAGTAACCCACTACCGTGGGAAGATTCTCCATAAAGTTTGTAGAGAGTTAACCTCATGGGAATAAGGGTAATTCCCATGATCGTGGGAAGGCCCATTTGAGGAAATTTTAAATTTCTCTCTCTTCTTCTTATTTCTACATTCTTCAAAATTTTCATAACCTCTCTCTAAAATCACGAAACCCACTCTCTTAACTTTTCAATCCTTTATCTTACACTAAACTCTTAGTATTTTCTTCATTTCTTCTATCAATATTTCAATTATTTTCACTTATTGTACATTAATCACTCAAGAATTAAAGGATTTCGAAGAGATTTTTTCTTTTTCTCTCTAAAAAATGAGCTCATCTCTCTCTTCTTTGTTTTTACAGTTTTTTTCTTCCAATGACTACGAAGAAGATGGCAGCCTAGAAACCAACCAATGAACTATGCCTTTAAGTCTTTGGCGAAGGTAAACCAGATATAGCGGCAACTTTTCATGCTCTATTCCCTATTTTTTCATAAGATGAAGGTTTGCAATTTCGGGGCTTTATAGATAGAGAATTAATTACTCCTAGATATTTTGACTTTGAACTATTAGAAACTATAGGAGTGAGGCGTAATGTTTAGTGATTGGTTATGAACATTGGTTGGAGTAGGTTCATTCATTATGATGTACTGATTTATCCTATATTGATTGTCGAATTTTTCATCACTGTGCATCACAATCCTAAAATGGATACATTTTGGTTTAGGATAGGTGGCGATGTTTATAAACTTGATTATAATGTCATTTGTACACTTTTTGAATTATCAAACACAAAAATTGTAGCTGATCACGATGACTTTGATGAGGATAGTTATTGGAAAATTCTAACATATGAAACAATTTTGACTCTAAAATGCACCAAATTCTTAAACTTATATCACCGAGCACTTACTTCTTCATAAATTTATGTGCTTACTAGTTTTTAATAAAACTGGAAGTAATAAGTGCTCGGTCACGGAACTTTTCTTCCTTTAGTGCATAGTTCAAAAACTCAAAATAAATACACCTTATCAGATATTTTGATCAATTGTGAGTTGTGTTAATAAGAAGAGCTCTTATTTTGGCAATATTATGAGAAAATTAGTTGAACTCTTGAATTACGAAATATTATGAGAACACATGTGTCAATATGTCCAATTGCAAACTCTAATATGAACCATATTATAACCATCCGCACAATAAAGGGTAAAATTGTCATTTTGCCCTTATGTTAGTTTTTCCTTCTAGATCTCCCGTTTACTCTATATGGTGATTAACATACAAGATCTCATCTTAGTGACAAAACTTGATGGGTAGCTAGTCCATCAAACTACTGGCACCAGTTTAATCACCAATCTCCATAAAACATCTAGAAGTGATGATATCACTATAAACTCTTTATTTGGGTAAATGTTCCCTGATACATGTTTTAATTAATAATGCTAACGTGTAGACACTAGATTAATACTTTGTAAAAATCTATTCCAATCATATCAAGAATTATGATGAAACACATACGAGTTAACCACTTATCAAAATTGTGGTCCATAATAAACGTATGCTTAAATTGTTTGTTTTAAAATTAAAGTAACGGTCCACTTTATTTTTTATAAACATACTTGATTCTAAATTCATTTAATAGTGTCATTATCGATAGTTAACTGCTATCATGGTATGAAACTCATCATTCCCTTGCAGTAAACTCTTTTACTTACATGGAGATAAATCGCAACATTACAGTCTAAATCATAATCAAGCGACCGACTTGATTATTCAACTGTGAATCCATTATTTTAGATTCTTATAATATACATGTTTCCCATACATCTCTATGTATATGTATATTACTTACAAAAGAATCTCGGTACCTTATGATTAGATATATAATGCTCATAAAAACCAAACACTTTTATTTTATTAATAATAAATATTTTCATTACAAAGTAAATAGAAGAAAATTAAGTTATAAGTAAATACATTTGCTTTTCAGGGCACTATATTTACATAACTCTAACAAGTATATCATTAATAAAGACTATGATAAATTGGTCTAAGAAAGGCTTAAATACTCTATTCATTAGGTCCATGAAGGCTGCAGGGGCATTAGTTAATCCAAAGGCCATAACTAAGAACTTAAAATGCCCATATCATGTTCTGAAAGCAGTCTTTAATACATCAGACTCCTTTATTCTTAATTGATAATAACCCGATCTCTAGTCTATCTTGGAGAAGACTTTTGCTCCTTGTAGTTGATCAAACTAATCATCTATGCATGAGAGAGGATATCTATTCTTAATAGTGACATGATTGAGCTTCCTGTAATCCACACATATCCTCAAGGATCCATCTTTCTTTTTCATAAAAAGAACTGGACCTCCCCAAAGCGAAGAGCTAGGCCTAGTAAAACCTTTCTCCAACAACTCTTCTAACTGCTCTTTAAGCTCCTTCAATTCTGTTGGAGCCATTCTATAGGGTGGAATTGATATTGGTGCCATGCCTGGAAGAAGCTCTATAGTGAACTCAATCTCTCTAGGTGGTGGCAGTCCTGGTAGTTCCTCTAGAAAGACATCTAGAAATTCCCTGCCCATAGGAATGTTTTCTAATTGTTCTTCATCTACCTTCGTGTCTAACATATATGCCAAGATTGCTTCATACCCTTTCTTCATCATTTTCTCTGTTCTTAGAGCCGAAATGATTTTAAGTGGGCTTGCCTTGCTGTCTCCCACGAACACCACCTTTTCCCCTTTGTCCACTTCCAACTCTATTGTCTTTTGATTGCTGTTCTAAGGTGTCCATGCCCAAAATCACATTTAATCTCTTAATCTCCAATGGCATTAAGTCCACCATTAATTTTACCTCACCAATACATATTTTACACTCTCGATAAACATGACTAATAATGACATACTAGCCAATCAGGGTACTAACCATCAAAGGACTATCTAATAGACTTACATTTCTATCATGGATAATCATACTTGATGAAATAAATGAGTGGGTAGACCCTGGATCAATTAAACCAACAATGTCATCATAAAGCAATTTAACCATACCAGTCACAACTTCTGGAGCTGCTTCTGCTTCCTCACTCGTTATTGCAAATACTTTAGCTGGTACTTGTCCTTTCAATCTTCCTCGAGGATTTACTTTCTTGGCTCCACTAGAACTGCCCACTTCAGCTGCAGACTTAACTTCCACAGTCTCAGCCCTCTTGAAATCTTGCATCTGAGTTCCCACCTATCTAGCATACTACGGACACTCTCTAGCCAATTAGAGCAAGCTCTAGTCAGTCGATAACACTCCCCTTTATGAAATTTGCCACAATGATCATATTTTGGAAAGGATGGATTATTCCCCTCTCCTCTTTTGCTGCCTCCAACAATTGAGGCTTGAAGAGAAATAGATCTCGTCAGTTTGGGCCTACTGGAACCAGTGCTCTTAACCTCAGTCGATACAGGGAAAGTCTTGGCATTCCTTCCTAATATAGGCGCACTACCTCCGTTGCTAAGCTATTCTCTTCTCTTCCTTTTTCTGTTCACTGCACTCTTTATGTTTTCCATATTTTCAACCTTCAAAGCAGCCACTAATAGCTGTTGAAAATCGCAAAAATTTTACACCACCACTTTTTCTCTTATGGCCAAGTGCAATCCCGCTTTAAATCTTTGACACTTAGCTGCTTCGCTCATCATCAGCTCAGTTGCACATGTGAATAATTGTGTAAATTTGCACTTATAGTCACTCACCGTCATCTCCTTCTGGGTGAGACTTAAAAACTCCCTCAACTTCTGCTGGATATACACCTCAAATAGATATTTCTTCTTATAGGCAGTTTGGAAATTGTTCCATGTTAACACTGGTGGCTTTAACTAGCTCCCTAGTACGCTTTCCCACTAGTGTAGGGAATCTCCCTATAGCAAGCTTGCAGCATACATGATCTTTTCCTCATCTTCACAATCTATCTGTTCTAATATTCTTTCTGTCTTCCTTGTCTATATTTCAACTTCTTCTGGATCAACTATTCCATAAAAATCCATTGCACCATACTTCTTTAGCTTGTCAAATTGTTTTCATTTCTTAGATGGGGCTGGGGTAGCAGTAGGTGGCATCTAGCTCATAGCTTGCACAAAAGCCTAAGCAAAGGCTTGGAACATTCTAGGATTAAAAGGATTAGGCATTTGCTCTAGAGGAAGAGGATACTCCTGTGTTTGTAGTTAAAAGGGCTCGCTTTCTTGCCCTACAGTCACTTCAGTAATCGTTTGGGCTCTAAACTCATCAGTACCCTCCTCTCTTGGTGGAGAGTCAGGTGCAACAGATCCTTATATAACTCCTAGTGTTCTTGAACAAGGTGACATTTTACTCCTTCAATAAAATATTATCATTTAGCTTACTTTTCCTTTTAATCTTATTTCCTACATGTATGCATAATATGCATGTCACTCAATGCAATCAATAAACTCGACAATGCAAACAAGTAATTTAGAAATTTAGCAATACAAACATTTTATCACACATCATATATTTCATAGTATAACATATTATAAGCTTAGGAATCCTTAGAAACCTTGGGCTCTAATACCAAAGATGTTGGCCGCGGTTCTTAGTTCTGATTTCGTAGTGACAAGGTGTGAAAATTGGGGGACTTTTTAAAATAAGGTATATATATGAAACTAACAGTAAGATAAAATGAATAAAATTCTTGGTGGGAATAAAAGCAAATAAACAAACAAACAAATAAAAAAAGTTCATAGTTTGCCATAAAAATGCACGGGCATGCATTTGAGAATGTACGACTATGCATTTCTCGTGGCCGTGCATTAAACAATGCATGCCCATGCATTATAAAATGAACAGCTGAGGAAATGAAGAGTCACGATTGTGCATGTGCACGATTGTGCAACCCTGCTGCATACACAAATTTCAAATCATCATAACTTTTAATTCCGAAGTTTAAAATTTATAAACTTTATATTGTTAGAAAGTTAAGAGAAAGAGCTACAACTTTTATGAAGAAGATTTTGTCTAATTATGCCTAGATCATTATAGTTTATTCATTAAAGATTCAAAACACATTTTCATCCCCTTTTTCTATCTACTGTTAATATACACCTTACACAATATCATAAGACCCGAAACCAACAACCTAAACCATACATACAAAACTCCAATTAAAATAATTTATTTAAAGAAAACCCATCCAAAAGCCATCACATAACTAACAATTTTTATTTCCAACCACAATTGACACTTAAAAGAGAAGAAATTTCTAAATATATTCAAAAGAGAAACTCTGCGATTCTTACTGTCATTTCTCATACAAAACATAGTTTCATT
>JANIIA010000010.1:7204122-7218653 GCA_027478495.1 Erythroxylum alaternifolium | reverse complement strand
ATATTAGGTTGTTTTATGTTGTTTTGTGTTAAGCAATGGAACCGCACTTGAATCATTTTGATTCGTTTTGCCATGAAATTTTGTCATGCTAGTTGGAATGAGATTGAATGCATGCTTGAAGTTAGATTAGGCCACTTGAATAGAGAGTGAACTATGTTGAGTGATGAAAAGTAGTAAGTTACATAAGCTTACTTACAATTTGACATTAGAGCAAGGAGATAGTGTGGAGATGCATAATGAATTTTTATTTGAGCCAATGTGAGGATTGGGCCTATAAGACTCCATCTATAGTCATTTTATTTCTTTGTTTGTGTGATGCTTCTTTAGGTTATTACCTTTAGAACTTGCTTTAAATCAGTTTGAGTCTACTGGATGCATGCTTAATAGAGATGATTAAGGCCCTTTTTGTATTAACCCTTGGCTTAAATGACCTAGCTTTTATTATCTCTTTCTAACCCCGTTGAGCCTTAACCATTTTGTTTCTTGAAAACACCTCAAAATTTTAAAACCCGAAACTTCATTAACCAACATATTCACAAGCTTAGTAGAGTATTAAGTGATGCATTAGTTTGAGATTTTTGCTACAATTTTTTCTGAGATGAGTTAAGTGGTGCTTCTTCTTTCGAATCACACTGTATTTAGTTGCTAATTTGTTCATTGTCTCTTTCATTTAATAAAAAAAGGAGAAAAAAGAAAAGAGAAAAAAAGAAGAAAAAGGAAGAACATTTTAGTAGCATCAATAAGTTCGGAGTTGTAGTATACATTCACTTGTGTGTCCCAAAAATATGTTTTGTTATCTCTTTGTCCACTTATCACTTTACAAATGCTTATGTTAAAACCTTTACCCTTTTTACCCACCTTAACCTTTACCACATTACAACACGAAGCAAGTCCTTTTGATCTATTTATGTAGTCAATCAATTAGCAAGCCTATGGTAGTGTAGTTTCCTATAGGAAGCTTGAGCAAAACACTAACCATTAAACACTTTAGAAAAATGAGTGAAACCGTGAGGAAGATTCATTTTGCATCTATACTTATGTTTGAATGATGGTGCCATATGTTGAGTTTGCTTATATACACTAATGAAAAGTAGTCATGATATATGTAGTAGCTTGACATTTGAGATAGAAAAAATTTAAGGGATTGCATGCTTTGATCTTTATGGAAATAAAGTGATGGAATTGATTGGTTGTGTTTGATTTTGCTTGAGGACAAGCAAAGATTTAAACGCAGGGAAGTTGATAGTTGTCTATTAATGTGTATTTTTCTAAGTATTTGGCATGTGTTTCTTGCATAATAGATTATTATTGATGTGTTTTAGGATTTATTTTGTATGTTTTTGTTTAGTTTGATCTTCATTATTGTTCTTTTATGTTTGATGTTGATTTTGGGTGAGAATTGATTAGTTTGATGTAGGAATGGAGGGTGGCAACTTTTTCGATTGAGCTAGGGATCAAAAGAGGAAAAGAGAAGTGGAGAAATTATAACACAAGGCCTATGATCATGGGTTTCATTCATAACTAGGAAAAGAGCATACCAACATCGGATTTTCCAGATTCGGGCAATGAAGAGGAGGAGTTTTATTTATTTAGTTTTCTTTTGTTTTTTCTCTTCTAGCATTTGTATGATGGATTATTTGATTGTTGGGGACGTTATTAACATCATGAGTGGCTAATTTATTTGTAGATATTACTTTTGAACTTCTTGTTGAACTCCTATTTTATTGATTTGAATGAATGATGTTTTTTATTAATGATGTACTTATACCTTACAATATATTGAGAGATTGAGTTGGGTAATTTGTGTAGGATTGTACAATGAGATTTAGCTCTTTATAAACCTACATTCATCAAGCTAATTGATTAGTTAGAGAGAGATCTTGGCTAATTAGTTGATCACCCAGAAGATAACTTAATAATTAGTTAAATTGGTGGACTGATTTTGTAGATTGAGAGATTGTTTAATCATTTTCATTTAATTTGGCTAGGGAGAATTAATTACACCTTGAGAGAGGGTAGTTAATACATCAGGACATCTTAGGTGAAACACAATTCAATTAATAAAATAGGATGGAGATAAGATAGGGAAAAAGTGATATCTAGTTGTTAAAATCTTGAATTCCAAGTTCCGCATTTTTGCATTACCATTTGTGCATTGTTAGTTGTTTAATTTAATTTAATTTTCTAGTTTATTCCTATAAAATATTTTGTTCTTAAACAAATATCAATTTGAATTAAGTGTTGCCTAAGCATAATCCTTGTAGGATTGATGTAAGCTTTTTAACTACAAGTCACGACCCGTATACTTGAGGTTTTGAGGGTAAAACTAGTAGTTTGTTTTCCATTCAACTCTAAGCACCATTACAACCTATAAAAAGACCTTTTGATTTCTTTTCTAGTTTGTACATAAGTAGTGGAGATGTGATTTTACTGCAAGCTTATAGTAAGAATTCTACTATGCATTGATTGAGAGTTTTGATGTTTTTCACCCTAAACACTTGAGCGCATTAAATGAAATTTTGGTGAGGGTGTAAACTTATTCATGTGATTGTTATTAATATTACTTAGGAAATTAAATTTAGGAAAACTTGATTATAATTGTATGTTAATTTGATTTAATAGCATATAATGATGTATAGTATGAATGAACAGGTTGAAATAGGTAAAGGATCGATGTTGTGAAATTTATAATTTTGATTATGGTTTTCTTGAGGACAAGTAAAAGCTTAAGTGTGAAGATGTTTGATAGATAAATATTTGACTATATTTTGACACCCATATCTATTGTATTTTGCTTGTGAGGATGTTTGATAGGTAAATATTTGACTATATTTTGATACCCATATCTATTGTACTTTGCTTGATAGTTGATATAATATGCTTCAAGTGTGTTTATAGGTTATAATTGCCTCTATGGACTTAAAAGAGAGGAAACATATGAAAATGAGGCTAAAACTAAAAAAATAGAAATCTATAAAGAATGCATAGCCTTGCAGTTTTGCACGCCCTTGCATTTTCGCAATATCCGGCATATCTCGATTATGTATGCTTATATGCACGCCTAAAATTCTAGGTTTCCTTATAAATTTGAAGTTTCAGAGCTAACTGAATGGGAGAGTTTGGGGAGGCAATTTCTAGAGGTGGAGAACATCTACAATGAATGATTTTGGTCTAGAGAAAAGGGAAACACAAAGAAATCATTGAAAGATCCAAAAGAATACAAGATCAAGCCTCTATATCGTAAGAACATTCGATAGAAGACAATCAGGAAGATTTATAATTATGAACCCATTATTTTCATTTCATTTTTTTCTTTTGATTTATGTTTGATTTCGTATATCGATCATGTGTAACTAAACGTCCAATTAGTATTTAAGCTAGATAAATCTTAAGTATATACTTTGATATTATTTGATTCCTTTATTAATACAATTGGTTTGATTCATTACTATGATATGATTACGTGTTTTATTTATAATCTGATTTCATACATAAAGATTGAGAAATCCTAGTGTAAATAGATACACCGTAATTAGAAAGAGTTGACTACAACCCTAGAGATAGGATGACATAAATCCTCCGGATTAGGTTCAAAACAAATAGAGGGACTCATAAATCAGTATATGATTTAACCTGAATAATTCAATTAGGGACCTTAGGATTTATTGTTAGTAGACTCAAAGCCAGCTACTATCATACCATAGAAGTCTCCACAGTCTAATTAATTAACAAATAATTGTATGATAAAAGATCAATCTATTAAGGTTTTAAGATAGTTTGAGTCTAGATACTAATTTCTGATAACGATATTTTTCTAAGTAAATTTCACTATCTTTGTGTTCATTATTTTTTCTGTTTTATTTTATTTGTTTTAGTTTTAGCTTCTTTCTATTAAATGTCTAAAATTAATCATTAGGCTAAATAATAGGAGAAGCGTAAGTACTAGTATTCATAGTCTTTGTAGGATCGACCCGTACTTACTGATACTAGCTATAGCTACATTGTGTACTTGTGATTTATTACAATGTCACTGACATGCTATAGGTCAATCAACATCCATTTCCATATAGTCTTGCTTTAGTTCCTCCTATGGTTCTACTTCAAATCTTCTTCTTATAGGTCTCCATATTTTAATCTATTTATTTGTCATTAGTTTCAAAGGGTAGGAAAGGGAAATCTTAAAAATCATTAGACTACCATCTTTATCTAATCTTTGGATCTTTATTTACTCAAGGAATAATGACAATGCTAAGTCTCTCTTCGTTGATGAAGACTTTATATCAAATGAAAGTTGAGGCCATACTTGTATTCGATGCATATGATAAATTCTAAATATATAATATAAATATGAAATTTACAGATTTAAGTGTTTTCATTTTAGTTTTTCTAAATTTACAGTTTTAAGTGTTTTCATTTTAGTTTTTCATTTTACTTTATTATGACTAGAGTCACAAGCTCTTATTATTATGAACTTATAATTTTCTCGTTAAGTGATATTTTAATGTATGTAATTGTCAAGTATTTTGTTTTAATAACTGTATAGAAATTAATGATCATTTTGATACATGAATTATTGTTATTGTCAACTATTAAACATGAAAAATTTTAATATCAAATTTATATTATTTTATAAAATTTGAGTTATAATTTTTAAAAATTATTTGATATTTGCTAATATTATTATTGTATTACAAGTTTGAGGCACTTTTCGACCGCAATTAGCCCCGGACCACTTATGTTAAAGTTTGTACCCATTATTTTAAACGTCGAATTCGTGCATGAATGACACGTGTCGAAGTACTGTCGTTTCATCATTATTGCTGTTTTCAGTCTGAAGTTGGGGATATATATTTACGTAACATATAAAAGTTAAAAGCGCGTAATTGAATACGAGGATGACAGGAATGAAGAAATGGTAATTAAATACTAGTCCAAATGTATATCTTTCAGTTACAAATAATGAGTACATTATCGCTAGCCTTAACCAAAACAAAGTTTGGTAAGAAAGCATGAATGATAGATGGAGCCCAAATGATTCAAGAAGATAATATTTACACACATCCTAGTAAAATTTTAACTTTTCTACTGTAATAAGCTATAGCGACTACAAAACAGTTGCTACTTCTTTTATATATATTGTTGGTGAGGAGGACCCAGAAAACGTATTTATTTCTCTTCTTTAGCATTTAATACAAACGTGAAATGGAAAAGATACAAAATCCATTAATATTAATCTCTTAACTATTTCTCACTATAAAATGGTATCCTTGTATACGAAAGAAACCAGAGAACAGCAGAAACACGTACGTTCCTCTTCTTTAGCATTCTCACTCAGGTTCTCTAGTCCGGCCCGGCCGCATCCTGAAAACAGGTACTAAGGAAAGGTACCTCTCTATCTTTCTCTTCTCTATTTGCGTTTTCCTCTGTCATCTTCTCGTTGTGCGTGTGATGTGGGTGTCATTTCTTAAAAGTTGACGAGAATGTCGACCGGTTGGCAAACTACGAGCATTGGTGGGTTGGACTTTTCCCCTTATAGTAATCAGCTAATACAATACTTGCTTCGGTTGATCAAAGCGCTTGACTGTGCTGAAACTCAAGAACTCGCTCTTGCGCTCCTTGCAAAGGTATATACATGGATGTCTAGTAAATAGACAAAGTTCAATCTTAATTTCTTGTTTTATGTTTTAAATCCCCTTTCATTTCAGAGTCCTTTCCTTGATTACCGTTAAATCACTTGGAAACATCCTATATTTTCGGAGTTTTTTGTTTTTTAACTATCATTGGCCCTTATATCTAACCTTCTGCATGGTGGCTTCATTTTGGTTCATCAGAAAGTATGACCACTGCTGGCATCCATATGCTCATTTCATATGCCTATTACTGGATGCGTGCTGATAAAATGAAGTTAATGCTTAGATCCCCTGTCAAAAAAGAGACTCATCCATTCTTACCAACTTTATGAAATTGAAACATCTTTGCAATTATTTCTTTATGATAAATAAATCATTTATGTACATTATAATTGTTAATGTCGTTGGAAATGGAAAGATGCTATGTCCGATATGTTTCTCCCAAATAATATTTAGTTATCGTGCTCCTTAGCCAACAGTTTAAATCAGAACAATGTAGCCATTAAAATTGACATTTAGTTTGAACTTCGAGCATGGTATCCCTAATGCATTTCCCCCAATCGCCGTGAATAATAGGTTTCCTAAAATTGTTCTTTTAAGTTTGTCAAGTGACTAATTATACGAAGTAAAATTGAATGCCCAGTTGTTCTGAGACAAGATTTGGGAAAATCATTAGGTGGTTAGTAGTTATCGTAGTGCTGTTATAGCAAGTTTATGATGTACTTGATGCGTGATAACATTACTTACTGTTTAAGATCCTATGGAAAGGAGTCTGAATTATTGAAAAAGATGGAACACCAAAAATTCTTTTTGCACATTGTTCTAAGACCTATGGATGCCTAAAAAATTCTTATCATTATGCCACCTCATAATGTTAAGAGACATTCTCACTTTTCTAGGTTATTTTGTTAATGTGTAAAAACATTCGATCTTATCATTTGCTATGACAGCAGAACAACAAAATAACAGGTTAGTTTTTTGTCACTTTGATTTGACTGTTTAAAGATAGTTGATTAAATGAGACATGATGTTTATACTCATCTTTTCAACAATTCAGACGTTCGTAATGTTTATGTCTTGCTGATAAGGTTCTTTGTAATCCATAGTTTAGAAATATGACTACAACACATACATATTGCCTATTTTTGGTGTTGATTAATTATGTGAAGTTGCGCTTGTATGAAGCCACTAATTGCGCGAACATTACGTTATGAAGAGAGAAACACTAGGGCCATTGTTGCAAATTCTTGGAGTTGAGCTGTACATTTTTAACTGACCAAGTGTTTCTTGAAAGATGCTGAGTTGATAAGAAAAATTAAAAGAGCAGTTGAAAACCAGATTTATGGAAAAGAGCAAGAAGTACGAAGAACAAATTCGAAGAGACCTTTACAAGATTGATTCGCCAATAGAAAACATCACTTCAACTAGTACTAAGTTTTTCCTCACTAGGAACAATGCCTATTTAGTCAATCAACCTTCATTTTTTGACATAAATATAGTCAGTATCACATTTGTAATTCAGTAATAAATGTTGCCAATAACAATACTAGTTTCATAAAGCAATCTATGCCTCTGGTAAAATTCTTGTACAATTCTATTTAGAAAAGAAATTACTCGTTAATGATAAACAAATTAGGCACATATGATTTTAAGACTCCAAGTAAAATGATTTTTCTTTATTCTCACTCCATTTCTTTTCATATGCGGTGATTATTAATGAATTTCTATATCATATTTATTCATTTTGTTATTTTGAATAGTTTAGCTATCATTTCTTCTAAAAGCCTTCTTTAATTTCAGAAAGCTATAGAATTCTTTGATAATTTGTTGATCATTGACTTATATCATATTGCTTTAACCTTAAAAATACATATTATGATTCTTTCGAACACTATATGTTCATTTTGTATCTAATGCATACCTTTTGCATTCTAAGGTTTGTGATTGAGTTTTCTATCCAATGCTTGTGCTCTCTAAAGCTTCAAGTTGAGCTCTTAATATGACTAAGCACTTAGAGATCATTGAGTTTACTTTCCCAATCTCTTTGAGTTGCAATAAGCTATGAATATCCAATGCACAAAAGATAATCTTCATCATGTAATTGAAATTTCCATGTGAAATACTAATTAAACCATCATATGCGTTTTTCGGCTACTACCTAAAGAATAATGATTTTTGAATTCAAATTCTTTGGTGTGAGGATTGGCATCGATGTCATGTATTGAGGAGTCATCTGACTGGTATAATATCTTCTTTTAATTATATAGATTCTGATAATAAAAATAATTTTTGTCATCGCAAACAATGTTTTCTTGATGGATTAGACATGAAATATGTATAATTATCATATCCTTGTATTCTAGAATCAGGAAATTCGAGGAGAACTGGCGCCATTGTTGTGGCATAGTGTTGGTACTATGACTGTGCTTCTCCAGGTAAAAGAATAATATATGCATCCATTAGTTGTTCCTGATATTATTTTGTGCATTTTTAAAAAATTGAAATCATCATGAGTTACTGACAACTCTTTGATTATATAGTAGTTTTAAAAAACACTACATTCAGGTAATTATTTCAGCATACCCCAAGATTTGTATCCCAAACCTAACAGAAAGAGACTCGAGGAATGTGCTCAATGTTCTTTCTTTACTTCAGGTGAGACTTATATCTTATTCTCTTTTATGTTTAAATTGTTTTATTTCTTATCTTATACTTGGGCCATACCACTAGAGATTGTTCCATAAGGGAAATGGAGGCACCATTCAATAAATAAGATTTTTACTTATATGAACATAATGCAAGTTATCTGTTTTACAAAGTGCTTTAGATCAAATTCTAGGAAACATTAAAAATACTCCTATAGATATTTTCCCATTTTCTACTGCATGCCATTTTAGTCAAATGATGGACTCATAAGTAATAGGTAAAAATGTAATTTATCTTTTCCCTAATCACTTATTAGTCAAACAAACTCAAAGCTTTACTTTTATTAAGTTGACACTTTTATTTCCTATTGTGCCAAGAAACTGATAAGTGGAACATGGAATGAAGCGGTATAGATGTGAGAATGAAGTTATAATTCTTGTAATTTTTTATTTTAGACTTATTGAATGATTATAAAACATGTTTTGAAAGTAAAGTATAGATGAAAAATGGGGAATAGAAATCGTTTAACATTTACATTCTACACCAAGTAAACCCATGAATAGGGTAGAGAATTGAGTATCTTTTATGCAAAAATGGATTTGCACATATGTCTAATAATACTGAAATGATTTACTTTATTGCAATATACAAACTAGTAGTAATAAAATACCATTGCAATGTGATCATCACTAAAATTCTCCTATTGTTCTTTTTAAAATGTTAATTTAACATTAAGTACATTGTGCGCCACACAGGGTGTAGCTGCACACCCTATTACAAGGCTACCATTTGTTCAAGGTAATAAATCTAATTTTTCAAATACATTTGGAATTTACTAATTAGATGTGACACTGATTTATCTAATGTCTTGGTCCTTCCTCTCTATCTGTTTTAATATCTATAAACAGGAAAACTTATCAGATATTAGAGTCTTGTATATGCTTCAACACATAATTCCTACACATACACACGTATATAAAAACATATAAATAAAAATATATCTGGCATATCTTTATATAGATTTACATGTTTGCTTTAGTTAGGCCTCATTTTGAAATTTTATACCCTAATGCTACTAAAATTCATGTGAAATTTTCCTTCATGTTCTCGATTGGTAGAAATTTTTTGGAAAGTAAATAGAGAATTCCATTAGAGAAAGCTCTAAAGGAGCTAAAAAAACAATACATGAAGAATCTTAGAAACGTTATAGAAGCTGTGTGAAGAAGTTGAAATAGTCTCAAGCTACATCACATATAACACATTATGGTCTGTAAGAAAATTCGTAACCAAGTCAAGGCTTAGTAAGAAATGTGTATCACATAACCCCTTTATACTGTAACTTCCATTTGAAGATCCAATTTGTGTTCATAGTGTTAGTTAGGTTCCTTGCAATAGCAATTCCCCTAATTTTACATAAGAGCCTTTAAGATGTGATCTTTGAGTTAGTTTGAGCTTCGTTATAAATAATTTGATTTCTTTCAACCAAATGATATATATATATACTATTACACCTAAAGCTAACCTAAACATATTGAGATTATCTTTTGTAAGACAATTAAGGTTTATAACCCATGAAAGAATGTCTTTCTATTGAGAGAAATTACAATTGAGATTGCAAAGAGTGACAATGTGATGCTAAAGAAAGCTGGAGAATTTGCAATTGAAGAATAGGTGGTTTAGGTCCTTATAATTATCTTGACAGAGGACATAAGTAACATTCATCTAGGATACCTTAAGATCATCTTTGATTCCCAACTTGCCTTTACTGGTGAGCCAAAGGATGAAGGATGTGTGATGGATAAGATTCAAATTCTAAACTAGCTTTTTCCAATCAATTGTGTTTTGTGAAACTACCAACAACTTCTTGCATAAGAGGATGGAGTATCGTATTGATTTATTATACAATCATAAGAGACAACACTCTTTGGATGTATTAAGAGAGTATATAGGATGATTGTCTTTGATTACCCTAAAGCCCCTTAAAGTATTAATTGGCTAACTCTATGTATTATCTTCTATAATTACTTCCACCTTAATATTAATAGGAATCCTTGCTTTGATTGTATCCAATTTTTGAAGATTGTAAAGAAGTCCCAATTCGTGCTAGTTTTCAAACCAAAATGAAGTACCTTTTCCATTACCAATTTTATGTTTGATAACTGAGCAAGTTGAATGCCTCATCTATTTACCTTAAGGCCACGAAATATTCGTTTTTGGCTTAACTAACCATATACTCTCTCCCTTCAAGAAGAGCATATGTATCCATTGGACCTAAAGTGATTCCTTATCTATATAAATCTTCTAGAGCCTCTTAATTAGGGGAACCTTGCACAAGATTCTGAATGAATTGATTCTAAGTCCCCTATTATCCTTTGGAAAATAAATTTTCTTACCATTTTACTTTAGGCACTTCATCTTTGTCCTTGAGTCCAGACTATAGGAACTTCTTTAGCATTTTTTCAATGGTCTTTATTATCTTCTTAGGATTCCTATGTGAGAGTTCTAATAAATATGTGAATTATTTAATATGGAGATAATTAGTTAAAGTCTTTCACTGTATGTGAGAGCCTTATTACACCAACTATTTAACCTCTTTTGAATTGAGTCAATGAGGGTGTACAATTAAAGAATGAGAGCCTCCTAGTTTTCACAGGAACCCTAAGTATTTAATAGGAAGCTTTTCTCATTTGAAGCCCTTTGTTAATGTTAACAAATCCTTAATTGTACTAGAGCTTATTGAGAGGTAAAAGCTACCTTTACTTGGATTATAGCTAAACCTTGATATGTTTATGAACTACTCTAAGGAGTTGATGATCATCCCAATTGATTTAGTTGTTACCCTACAAAGTAATATCAAACCATCTACAAATAGATATTAAAAATGCCGATCTTATTACATTTATAATGAAATTTAAAATATGGTTCCTTGGAGACATTCAAACCAATGATTTTAGAGAGGATTTCTATACTCGGGTAGAATAAGTAGAGGGACAAGGGATCCTACTGCCTAAGCTTTTTGGTAGCTTTAAGCATCTTTGTGGATTCTATATTAGCTAGTATGGAGAATGAAATGCAATTGGTGAACTTTCCATGAAAACCTAGCGCCTCTATTGAGCTAAATATGAAATTCCAGTTTAAGGAGTCAAAAGCTTTGTTAAAATCAATCTTTAAGATACAACTCCTTTTTTTTTTCTTTTGTGGTAGCTCTTGAACAATTTTTAAGCAATCAAAATGTTATCACCTATGCTTATACCCTGAATATTGGCTCTTTGATAAAAGCATATGATTTTCTTAAGAACAGCTTTCAGTCTTGAAGATAAAATTCTTTAGATAGCCTTGTATATAAAAAATTACAAGAAATTGTTCTATAGTCATGAAGATAAGTTAGGTTAGGGGTTTTAGGGACCAATATGTGTTAGTTTTATTGAGTTCTTTCAGAAGCCTCCTATTAATGAACAATTCCATAATAGAGTTAGTTACCATCTTTCCTAAAATATCCCAGGTACTTTGAAAATTTTGGTCTATCCATCATATTCAATTGTTTTGTTTAGATTTATGCTAAAGATTGCTTCTTTGATTTCATTTCTAGTGATTTCCTTAATAAGCATATTCCCCAGCCCTCCATGAATGGTATTTGCTAAACAATTCCTAATTTGATTAGTTAAAGAACTTATTTTCATAAATGAACCCAAGAGTGGTTATAATGATTAAAGGCCAACTACTTTAGTTGTTGTTGATCATTTATAGTAGCAGTATCAGGAGTTTATGGTGAAACTATGTTTTTATGTTTCTACTATCTAGAATGACATTATGATGGAATTTTGTATTCCTATTACCCACCTTTAACTAATTAATTCTTAATTTCTTCTCCAGCAATGAAAAAGAGTTGTTTAGGTAATTAACATACCTCCCCAAAGACGAGCTCTCTATAGTTTTAAAGGCCTCATCGTATTAATGATTATATTATCTTGGATCCAATTGAGGGAATATGGAGCTTTCTTTTTATCCTCTCATGTGTAGTTGCTACTCCCTTTATGCAACCAAATTAGTTCACCCTTAATAGCTCTAAGCTTTTGCACAAAAAAGAAAACTTAAGTGCCAGTCACTTGAGTATTCAAACCTTTTAATGTGGCTTAATAAAGCCTAAAACTTTCAAAGGATAGTTGATGAATCTGAAGGGGGTATTCCTTTTGTTATAATCCACATTCAACTAAATTTCAATTGATGTGTGACCAGATATAAGTGGATTACAAAAGTGAGCAAAGATGAGAAGGAATTTGGACATCTAAGATGAGTTAACTAAGCATTTGTCAAAGGCTTTTTTTGTTATGAATCAGCCCCATTTTGTCTTTTATTCCAAGTGGAGTAATTGTCTATGAAACTCAAATTAGTCGCTACTACTTTACTTAAGAACATTGATAAGTGCTCATTTATATGCTTCAACTTACACTTAAGACCATCCATCTCTTATAAATATAGTATACAATTGAAGTCACTATTGACTCTTAAGGAGGTGAGATCTATCCAAAGTTGCTTCCTCAAGAACTCCAAATTAATAACATAAATCATAGTGATGTTTAGGAACATTTGAGATTGGACTAGTGAGACCTAACAATTGATGAATTGATTTGAGTAACTCCACGAATGAAGAAGGAAGATATTTGGGTCTAGAGAGACTATAATACGGCCATTTTAGTGACCTTTATGATTGCTTAAATTGACCCACTTCCTATTCAGAAAACCATAATCTCTTTTCGAATTAAGAAATCCTTATTTTGGTTTTAAGTAAACCAACAAAACTAGGCTTCCTTAAGGATAACAAATCCTTAAGAGCTTATTGTTTGTAGGGGTTATTTAGACCCCTAACATTCCAGATGACTATATTCATTTGACGGATATAGTTAATACTTCCTTTTTCCTAGATTTGTAGTCAGGTTGTTGGAGATGTCAAGTAGAGAAGATCCCAACATAATATTACTTCTCTAATTATTATTTGATATATAGGAGGATTATCAAGGATTTCATATCAAATCATAGTCCCTCTTATATTAGTCTACTTCTTAAAATAGCTGATATGGTTTGCTATATATATGTATGATGTAAAAAAGATATGAGACCAAAATAAAAGAAAAGACAAAAGTTTTAGTTACCGTGAAGGTAGGTCTCAATAGATCAAACCACGTAAATTCACGAGTTTTGTTTTTTCTTTCAAATCTTCATAGTATCAGATCAGATCGATCTATAGACAGTGGCATCCATGATAGAAAATGGAGTCTCAAATAGAGGATCAACTATATTTGAAGACCTCGATAAAAAGGAAACCATTCCTAATATGGGTCCTAATGGGATCAAGTGCTCATCCTTCCAATTCATAGTTGAGAAGCTGAATGGAAGAAATTTTAGACAATGGGCACAATCAATCTGAATGATTATTAATAGAAAAGGAAAGATTGGGTATCTTATTGGAGAGGTGAACAAACCACCTTCCCTTGATGTTGTTGCACTACAAAAGTGGAGATCTGAAAACTCAATGGTGATTGCATGGTTGGTCACTTCAATGAAGCCCTTCATCAAGAAGACCTATCTATTTCTACTTACAGTGAAAGAGGTATGGGATGCTATTAGGGAACATATTCAGACGCTGAAAATGCCTCCTAAACCTTCAAAATTAAAATATGTTTGTGGAAAATGAAACAGGGAGAGAGAGAAGTGACTAATTACTATATAATGATGAGGGGTTTATGGTAGGAACATGATTTAAGTAAAGAAAAAGAATAGGATTGAGCATCGGATAATGTTAGATATAAGAAGAAAGTGGAGAATGAGAGAGTATTTGAGTTCCTTGTTAGGCTAAACCATAAAGTAGAAGATGTATGAGGGAGGATTCTTAGACGACACCTTTTACACACTTTATGAGAAGTCTTCTCGGAGGTAAGAAGAGAGGAGAGTTGATGATGAGTTATGTTGATTGAAGGTGTTCGAAATGAATTGGAAGAAAAATCAACTTTGGTATTTCACAAATCATTAATAGGGGGAACTAAGTGGGACCTGTAGCTTTAATGCAGGGACTAGTAAAATCAACAAAAGAAAAGGTCCAGATGTGATCATTGCAACAAATCAGGTCACTCTAAGGATGAGTGTTAGGAGATCTATGGCAAACTAGCAAATTAGGAACCTAAACAAAATAAAAACCATGCCTCTGATCATATGACTGGTGCATATCAATTGTTTACAACTTACTCACCTTGTACTGGA
>JANIIA010000010.1:7192016-7204022 GCA_027478495.1 Erythroxylum alaternifolium | reverse complement strand
CTTTTGGGTGGATGCTATCCTAAATGCTACACATCTCATTAATAGAATGCCTAGCAGAATTTTATCTTTTTCCAATCCACTAGAAAAAGTTTGAGAACATTTTCCTACCACACGACTTAACTTGATTCTTCCTCTAAAAATATTTGGATGTACAACCTTTGTTCATGTTCACTCGCATCATTGTACTAAATTAGACCCTCAGTCCATCAAGTGTGTCATTATCAAGTATTCTCCTACACAAAAAGGGTATAAATGTTATGACCTAATCACTTGAAAAATGTTTGTTACCCTTGATGTTACCTTCTTTAAAGCTCAGTTCCTAACCAAGATTATATTATCAGAATCAAATCCCAGGGAAGTGGCAAGAGAGAAAAAGGATAAGGAAATAATGGGTTACTCACGGAGGCCAGAATCAAAGTCTCACACCTAAAGCACTACATGTATCAAATTCGGTGGAAGACCCACCAACCTAGAACTACCTTATGATCAAACAATAGAATATGGACCAAATGATATAGAATTGCCTATTACTCTTCGAAAAAAACCATGGTCATATACTCTACACCTTATCTCACAGTTTGTATCTTATAATATCATGTTTGAAACATGTCATGCTTTAACCACTAACATGGACATGATTAAAATTCCGAAGGATGTTCACAAAGCCTTGAAAGCCGAATGTAATAAGGAAGTGACGGAGGAAATGAAAGCTTTGAAGAAAAATGGGACATGGGATGTGGTAGAATTACCAAAAGGAAAAAGAACTATGGGATGTAAATGGGTATTCACTGTAAAATACAAAGCTGATGGCTTTGTGGAAAGATATAAAGTGAGGCTAATTGTGAAAGGGTTTACTTAAACATATGGTGTCATCTATATGGATACATTTGCACTAGTGTCAAAACTAAACACTATCCAAGTCCTCCTATCTCTGGAAACAAATTTGGACTAGTCCTTACAACAATTGGACATCAAAAATGCTTTCTTAAATGGAGAATTAGAAGAAGTCTTCCTAGTGCAACCTATAGGATTCGATAAGAAGGGTGGAGAAAACAAAGTTTGTAAGATGAAAAAATCCTTGTATGGGTTAAAACAGTCTCCAAGATCATGGTTTGATAGGTTTACAAAAGTAACAAAAGAACAGAGATATCAACAAGGACATTCAGATCACATTACCTTTTTCAAACATTTTGATAATGGAAAAAAGGCGATTATGGCTGTATATGTTGATGATATTGTTTTGACAAGGGAGATACATTAGAGATGAAGAAAATAAAAGAAGTTCTAGCCACTAAATTTGAGGTAAAGGATTGGGTCAGATGCGTTATTTCCTAGGAATGGAAGTTGCTAAATCAAGGAAAGGAATAAGTGTTTCACAAAGAAAATATGTCATTGACCTTGTGAATGAAACCGGTACGCTTGGCTGTAGGCCAAGTGATACTCTAGTTGAAGCCAGAAAGAGACCAGAAGATGTTGGGAAACCAGATGATAAAGAGAGTTACCAAAGATTAGTCGAGAGATTAATTTACCTGTCACATACTAAACAAGATATCGCATTTGCAGTAAGTCAGTTAAGTTAACACATGCATAATCCCAAGGAGGCTCATCTAGGAGTGATGTATAGAATCCTTAGGCATCTTAAAGGATCCCTGGGGAAGGGCTTATTGCTCAAAATTTGTGAGAACAAGAAAATAGAGGTTTTTACAGATGCAGATTGTGTAGGATCAACAAAAGATAGAAAGTCCACATCTAGGTATTGTACATTTGTATGGGAGAACCTAGTAACCCGGAGAAGTAAAAAGAAAAATATAGTAGCCAAAAGTGGTGTAGAAGTTGAATTCAGACGAGTAACTCAAGGAATATGTGAAGGATTATGGTTGACAAAACTCTTGGAAGAACTTTATATTACAACATAACTACGTATGAGGCTCTGCTACGGTAATAAAGCAGCTATTAATAACTCCCCAAATCCAATTCAACATGAACGGGCTAAGCATGTAGAAGTGCACAAGCACTTTATCAAGGAAAAGGTAGATGAAGAGACTATTTGTATGACATATGTCCCTATGAAAGAGCAAACTGCAGATATACTCACTTAGGGACTATCAAGGCAGAACTTCGACGAACTTGTTTGCAAGTTGGACATGATCAATATCTATGATCCAACTTAAAGGAGGGGGTTAGAGATGTCAATTGGATAAGATCTCAATAAAATATTACTTCTCTAATTAATATTTGATCTATAGGAGGATTATCAGGGATTTCGTATCAAATCAAATCCCTCCTATATTAGTCTACTTCCTAAAATAGCTAGTGTGGTTCCCTGTATATGTGTATGATGTAAACACAAAAATAAGACATAGAAATAAAAGAAAAGACAGAAGTTTTAGTTACCGTGAACGTAGGTCTCAATAGACCGAACCACGTAAATTCGTCAATTTTGTTTTTTCTCTCAAATCTTCCTAGGTTTTGTCTTGTTAGCATTTGTGGCTTCAGTTCACAGGGGTTGTTGAAACACTTGGAGTTGATATGCGTACATTAGTGGTATTCTCTACTTTTGTTTTACTATCTGCCTTTAAGAGTGAGCACATTAACTTTGAGTCTAGTTATATTTTCTCCTTTCCAAACCTATCTTCTACATTGTTACTTATGGTTTCATGCCTTAGACGTGGTTGAGGACTCATACCTCACCTTGTTGAGTCAAATATTCAGATTCACATCGAAGTGGTTACTCACTGGGGTGTTTCCATATTCATTTGCTCTTCACTGCGTTTATTTCTGGACCATTCCTCCCAGTAGGTGGCAAGCTTTGGCTTGCTCCTTCCTTTTAGGTCTCCGTTGATAACTTATGGAAATGAAGTCCTCTATGAGTTTCACTTCATCATGTAACTTCTTTATACTCAGACTATCATGGAGAGCCTTGTTCTTCTCTACCTTGACATAGATCCTTTGGTACCCTATGCTTTTGAGATTAGCGATTTATTCATCCATGCACAAAGGCCTTCCCGGTGAACTTGCTGGGTAACTGAGTCTGTCAGATGACCACTATTCAAGGGGAACGTTGTTAAAGTTCACCCTTATAAGTAAGTTCTTCAAATTTTCTTTCTCCATAATTAAGCCTAGACGCCATTTTTGGAGCATTATAGGTCTTCCTTGGATGTGCGAAGGTCTAGCTTTTAGGATCTTGTTAACTTTATCCTCTGTGGTGATTTTAAAGAAAAAGAATTGTTCTGTTTTCTAGTCCAAGTTTTTTTGTTGTTGTTGGCCTGGTGTTGCCCCCGGGGGAATCAGAGGTGCTTCTCAATGAGAAATCCTATCAAGGAAATTCTCCATTTTTGAGCTCCCATACTAAGCACCTCCATACGTAGAAAAACAACCATTGATTCATTGGTAGGGGGAATATTCCTAAGCTAGTCAATAGACATTGGGTCCCCTACCACTTTGTTCTAGCCCAGCTTGTTAATCGGTTGTGTGCAGTTGGAGAGTGCTTCCTTACCGTTATTAGCAATCATAGAGACCACAGCAGCCATCTGAGAAGCATTTGGTTTGGAAGGGGAGAGGGACGAGAAATCAAAGGGAATGCACTGTCGTAGTTAATAGAATCTGCTCTTTGAAGGACACTACGTCCGAAAGCGAGTTAGGGACTACTGGGGTTGAGGAGGAGCTTACCAGGGCGAAACCAAGGGGAAGAATTTTTTCCATTAATGGTAACTAATTGACAGGTCTGGAAAGCAAGAAAGAGCCCACCTAGGAAAATTGCTAAAAGGGAAACTGATTTTCAAAATTGGTCCGAAACAAAGAGGGTTTAGGATAGGATGGGAAATGTGTGGAGACAATCCAGAGCATTTCTCACTAGCATGAAATGAACTTTGTTGTAATTTGGATTTTAGACTGGCAGAATCTTTGTTATGCGTTACTCATCAACGCAAAAAAACGTTTAATCCCATGTATTCTTTTCACAGTTTCAGTGTTGAGGGATAAGCTTTGTTGATTTCTTATGCTTTGGGAGTTTATGAATATTCAGCCTGCTAAAGTAATAGCTTCCAAATTCTGTTATGAAGTTCCTTTATCTTTATACATAGACCTGAATGCTTCCACTTTGTGATTCGTTTGACAAGTGGGATGGTGAGCTTTCTAATTAAATTTTATTACATGCAGCTAAGATACCTGCTTATGTTTATCCTTTTCTTAGCAACCCAAGAAAGGAAACGCCTCATGAATCCCTAAGACTTATCAGCTTAGGTGTTATTGGCGCTTTGGTGAAGGTACTTTATAAACTAAAGATTTTGTTTTTTCTGTGGACATGATTGTTTGAATTTTTCTTGCCAGTTTTCTTTTTTTCTTTTTGGTCACATCATCACAGAGATAAACAGACTAATAATGTCTTGAGCCAGTTAAGCTTTTAGAAGTAGTAAAAGTATCCCATAGCATAGGGGAAAGGAAAAAGTTGGTTTTACACAATTCTAACTTTCACTGAAGGGTAAGTTCAGATTTTGATCGTGCAATTTTAGATTGAAGCTCTTTTTCTTCTGCAGGTTGATGACGTACGAGTTGTACGATTCCTTCTTGAATCTCAAGTACTTCCCTGTTGTCTACGTTCCATGGAAGTGGGCAATGGATTGTCACAAACAGTTTGTGTCTTAACTCTTATTTTATGAATTCTACATTACTGCATTAATTTTGTCTTGGATTTTTGTTCCATAATTATGCAAGTTCCCAAAGACATTACCTGAATGCCAACACTATGAATTTGGTTTCAAGAAATAAGTACACCTTAATTACCATAAGCTCCAAAAAGTCTTTTAGTTATGCAATACACTGATAGGAGATTTTATGAAGCTTACTCGAGATGATGCAAACTGTCAACAGTATTAGCTGTCAGAGTTTAAGTTGTCTAAGTCTAATATGACCATTAGGTGGCTTACGATTGGTTACCCTAACCTACCATCCATGGCGAATATCTGTAGTCTCTAGCTTGAGGGAAATGTTGTGAGATTTGTCTAATACTACTTAACGCATCTGCATGCAGGTAGCTACATTTATAGTCTACAAGATTCTGAAAAACAGTCAGGGTATGAACTATTGCTGTGCCATTGCCGAACGATTTTTTTCCATAGGACAAGCTTTAGGAAATATGATTGAGAAATTTTCTGAAAATCAATCCAAACAGTTGCTGAAACTCATCATCAGCTGTTACCATAGTTTCTCGGAAAGTCCAAGGTTAGCCCTGCAAAATTGCACTCATGCTGCCATTCATATTTGCAGCACTATATATATATTACATTTAGATTTCACATGCAGGGCACGTGAATGTTTAAGGATGTCCTTTCCTGTGATTTTGACCGATTCAAGGTTCATTAACATCCTCAGTGTACGTTCTAATACTTGTTTGATTTTCATTATTTGCAGACACGAACGATCTTACACTAACTACAATCAAATTGTTGGACTGTACGGAAGCCTTATGTTTTATTTTAGAATATGTATAGGAAAATACTTTTTAAGCCTTTCAGCTGCAGCTATAAAAGCTGTATAGGACACCTATCTAGTACGATCTTATTAGCCTATCACATAGCTGTTCTTATTGATCAAGTATTTCGAGAAAAATATTTTAGTTGACAATTATCGAATCTAAGGTTTGCGTGCTCACTTCTTCTGTGGTTGCAAGAGCTGCATGCCATGTTTTTGAGTCTGGAAATATTATGAATTCCCATACCATTGATAACATGTGTGCAGCATTTTTCACGTTTATGCAATATGGATTACAAGTTTCCTCATCTAGACCCACGTTGTTGAGTAGTAAGCGGGTTCCATTTGTATTGTGGTTGACTTGAGTTTTAAGTTGATGCGATCCTTGCGATATGATCCTATCTAGGACGATGAAGAAGCTATGCAGTCCCTGAAAAAGTTCTTTCAAAATGTCATTCAAGGAGTCAGGAAGAAGCAATGCAGTTTTTACCGTGGAAATCCAGCAGAATTCAGGCAATTGTTCATAAAGTAGACTCGAGTCAGCTGAGAAGGAAATCTATCCTTAAATGTATTCGTAATGCTAAACTCCTACTTCACCACATCAAAAGAATTTGTTCTCTCCTTTACTTACGTCTCGTCGTGCCATCCTAGCTACCAGAGTTGATGTCTCTCCAGGATAAGGATAGGCTCAAATTATGTTGCACACTTTTTAACTGAGACGTTATTAGTTGATGAGAAGTTGGTAACTACAACTTTTCGGACATTTTATTGCTGCAGTGATGTTTGTTTTTATGTTATTAGGTCCATTTAACTTTTTTAGTATCATTTTGCAACATCTTGAGATAACAAGTCTATTTCTAGTTTAAGAGAACTAAACAACCCTACGTCGAATTGAAGAGAACCAAATATACGAAAATAACTTGTTAAGAGTTTTTCTTTTCTGGATTTGTAAAGCATTTTATTCATTCATTCAAGATTTGGCATATGTGAGATATTAACATCTTTTTTCTTTAAACTTGTAATATTCTTACTGAGGTTCAATCCTTAGCTGTTTTTGCATTAGGCCTTTTTTTAAAATCTATTATCCCCTTATAGTCTGCTACGCTGAATCTTTTAAATGTTGATTTCATAAGCTTTTTCTCACTATTCTTTGTCGGCTTCCACTACGACTTTGGACTCCATTAAACTCCCATCTGTACTGAATCTTTTAAGTTTTATCCTATCACCAGTAAGTAGATTTACATATCTAATTTTAGTCAAAATAGTTGTGTTTTCGTCCACACGCACACGCACGCACACACACAAACACACACACACACACAAACATATATATATATATATATATAGTTGTGTTTTCGTCCACACGCACACATACAAACAAACACACACACACACACAAACAAACACACACACACACAAACATATATATATATATATATATATATTTGTGTTTTCATCCACACACACACACATACATCTATATATAAATAGATGAAGATGGTAATAATTAATTGCACTATGTTTTTAGCTTGATTTATGAAGCATTTAATTTATATGATATTTGGTACTTCATTTAATTTATATTTTCTTTACAAGCTTCTTTTTTTTTTTTGCTCTCTAATAAAGAATGAATGAATTCATACAAGTCTAAGCTAAGTTGGAATGATCTCAAGATGAATTTATAGGAATAAATTAGGACATGGCATCAATAGTGAGAACAACAAGGACCTACCTTTTGAATAAGGAGACCAACATGGGGTTATGTTTTGAACAAAAGGACTAATAGGGAGCTATTTTTCTAAAATGCGGGTCTACAATAGGGTTGTGTTCAACCTATATTCTACATTGTTTTATTTTGTTACTTCATCATTTTTGTGCAAAGCATTGTAGGACCAATACTAGGCTGTGTTAGACTTATCAAGACAAAAAATCTTTATGCAAAAAGAAGTCACATGGTTGTGTTTGATCATTATTTGACCAGATTACTAAGGTTTCATGATAAAATGATTATAAAAGAGAGAAAGAAAAGAGGAGATATGCCTAGGAGGACCAAAAATTAGTCATAAGGCTGAAGAGACTAAAGAGAAAATTAAAGAGGAGACAATCTTGGAGGAAAACAAGATTTCATCAAGTTCAATTAAGAAGGATAGGGATTTAAGAACCATAACTCATTCTTATTTCTTGTTTTTTATTTTTTATTATTTCTTATAATATGAACTAAATTGGGTTATATATTTAGATGTGATGAACTCTAGAATTGTGTATTGATTTGGTCTTTGGTTAAGTGAAAGAATTTAGTTGTGATGAGAATTGTTCATATTTTTATACGATGTTGAATTGATGAAACAAGATTAAATAATTAGATTCTTACCTTGAGATTGAGAACTAAATTATATGTTTAGATCACAACATAGATAAAGAGGGTTGGGAGTGAGTTACTTAAGAGAGAACTACGAGTTCCTAGGTTAGGGTAAAACCTATTATAACAATTCACAAAATGAATTAATTCATTATTAGGTTGTTTTGCTTAGAAAGAGATTTTGATATTTCAATTTAAGAATGAGGGTTGTGTTACTCGAGAGAGAGTATAATTTAATTAAGACATTCTTATTGGCATAAGAAACTAGAATTATCTAATAAATCAGGTTGAAGTTAAACATAGTGAAGTCTGAGGAGAAATCTTACCTAAATCTAACATATTCATAGATAACTTTCTTTTTTATTATTTCTTTGATTTGGAAATTTGGCTGTTAGTTTTTTTCCTTTTCAATTGATTGTAATTGGTAATCTAGATAATTAAGTTTATGAATAGTCAATAGTTAACCATTATTCATTGAGGGAAAACCTGTACTCGCTAGTGTTACCTACAACTGTATTATGTGCTTGTAATTTAAAAATATATCAAGTTCTTATTATCCCACATGAAAATATAAAAAGAAAAAATAGAAAGAAAATTTTTTGTATAAATAAGTATCATTTAGCTTCAAACTAAAGAAAAAGTTTGAAGTTAACTAGTGTGGTGCTAGTGGCCATTTGAAATAGTGACCAAGTTGAGTAATCGAGATATTCATGTCAAGGTGATTACTCTTAAAAAGGCTAGTGACTTTGATGCTTGATTGACCTTTTACGTGAGTAATCAATACTTAATACTGCAAGTGCATGACGTAGCTATAGCTAGTATTGGCAAGTATGGGTTGATCCTATAAAGACTATGAATACTAGTACTTACTCTTCCCCTATTATTTAGCCTAAGGATTGACTTTAGATTTTTAATTAAATAAAATAAAAATAAGTAAATAAAATAAAATAAATAACAAAGTTGAACAGAGAATTTAGGAAGCACTAGGAAATTATCGATATCGAGTAATTAGTGTTTAGGTTTTGAATCCCCCTAAACCTTTAATAGATTAACCTTTTATCATGAAATTGTTTGATAATTTATTAGATCATGGAGACTTCTATAGTATGCTAGTAGTTAACCTTAAGTCTACTAACAAATAATCCTAAAGTTTCTAAGCGAATTACACAAGTTAAATTTTATAAGATTGCATTAACGATTTACAAGTCCCTTAATTAGGTTTGACCATAATCTAGAAAATTTTTGTCATCCTATCTCTATGGTTGCAATCAACTCTTTCCAATTATCATAGATCTATTCAAACCTAGGATTTCTCAATCACTACATATGAAATTCAATTATGGTTTAACATTTTAAAACACTAGATCATAAATAAAATAATTAATTGGATCGTAACAAATCAATCAATCAATGACATTAATAGAAAGATCAACACATGTTAAGGTATCGAATATAACACCGGACTCTTTGAGCCCTTTTGTATTGGTCTATCCTTAGAGATACTACTGTATATTTATATATACATGGTTGTATATGGTTCAAAAATGTATTTGAATCCTTTCAGTATATATGCCAGTGATATATAACGTTATATGCCCTTACATGAACTTAGAGTTCATTGGTATACGAAATCTTAGAAATTTTTGACACATAAGCTTCTAAGTGTGTAAAACTGAGTCCATTGAATAGATAGGACCATGGTGTGAGATAAATGTATTCTAACGCCTTAGAGGTGATTATACATTATTTATAGACTTATTGGATACTTAGAAAGCTTAATTGGAAAAGTTGATGTACATAAGGGCTTACTTACAAATTATTAAAAGTTAAGGGACTTAAATTGAATTTTTAAATTTTCAATATGTTATTTTATTGAGTTAATGAAATTAATTATAAATTTCAAAAGTTTGGGGACCAAAATGAAAATAAAAGTTTTGCTTATTCCCAAATTTTGGGCTTAATTGGAAATTTAGGAAAAGTTTGAAGGTATAATGGTAATTTCACATAAACTAAGGGCAAAAAGGTAAATTCACCATACGTTGTCAAAAAGGAGTCAATATTCTAAAGCCTTCTTCCTTATGTGTGGCCGTGCACCCCACCATTTAGCATTAAAACAATTTTTTTTAATTAAAAGAAAGGAGAATAGAGGAGAAGAGAGGAGGAGAAGAACACTTTCAGCCATCACCCAATTTCTAACATTTTTTTAATTCTCCAAACTAAACCAAGGTGTTCTAAGTTAATTTAGGATCAAGGAACTCAAATCTATCATTATATTTGAGAAATTATCAAAGGATTTTAAGATATCACCAAAGGAAAGTTTAGGTAAATATTGTCTCATCTCTCTCAACATTATGATTTTGAGTTTGGTGTTAAGATATGTTGCTCTCCATGCTTGTATATGCATGAAGTATGATTTAAATGGATAAAATGAGTCATGGAGAAGTCTCCGTAAGTCAAAACTGAGATGCGCGCTTTTTGGTGAAAGTTTGTAAAATTTTGAATATCTTTTGAAATTGTTGGTTTAAATGAAGGGAATTGGATTTAATGGAGTAGTGAAATGTATTGTTGTTTGCAAGTGCTTGTTATATAACAAGATAGGAGCATGAATTTCTATGATAAAGTCTTGAAAATATGACTTGAAAGTCATGCACGTTAGGTGTTTGATAAAATGCCTAAGTGAACTTGGCGTAGGATTTAAGGATTGTAATGGTATGCACTAGAAAGAGACTTTCATGTTTACTTAGTATAAACTTGAATTTTTGCATAGATCAATGAGTAATGACCTAACGTGCTTGGATAAAAATTTACTAATTATTCTTTGAAATGTGTAAGTATTGGATCAAAGGCATTAAATGCCTTAGAAAATGCAAAAGAAAGAGAATGCGAATAATAAGGGAAGTAATCATGTGAGAAGCATAATGGCCGAATCCTATAGCTTAAAAATAGTGATATTGTGTTTTATACACTTATGTGATGGTGTATAAATATGAGATATATGTTTGAGTAGTAAATACATTGTATGTTGTATGTATAAAGGCTCGGGAGTTATGGATAAAGGAGCTCATACTGAGGATTGTTGAAGTCAAGGGAGTATACACCTTCTTTCGAGGTAAGTTGGGAAAAACATATCTCTCAAATGTGACTAGGACAACCCAAGACATGCATAATGACTTGTATGTGAATTTTGAACCTAGGTAATGCATAGTAGAATTCAATCTCAAATAGATGCTAGTATACTTATATGTTTAATAAACGACATTGTTTTGAATAAATCTTTGCACTTGGAGTGAAACTAATGTTTTATTTCGTATTTTAAGGAATGATATTGTTTTCAACAAACCTGCACTTGAAGTATAAAGGACAATGTTTTATTTTCTGAAACCACATTTTAAACAACTTTGCACTTAGACTGCAAAAGATGACTTTTACTGCGTGAAATAATGTTTTGGAACTTCATATGCATAACCGAGTCATGTATGCTGCATATATACGTTCTCTTTTAGCTTAAAGCTATAGTAAGGTTCCATTTTATTAGTTGGACTGATAAATAAAGGCATGGTACCTTACTTAGTTTTAGTACTAAATATTTTTATATGATTTTTTTGTTATTGGTGAGATTATGATTGGTCATTCGTGTGCTAGGCACAACAGATTTAGTGACCCCCGTACCCTTTAATGTTGGTACATAAAAGTCGAGTCCTAGTAATGAAACCTTTTTACAGGACTTGCGAGTGATTACACACCTAGAGGTCTAGTTATCGACGAGGTCATCACCTAGGTCATGACGCTCTTGTCGACCGTAGTCTGGACTCACTATAGATGAAAGTCGAGCCAACACTTAAAATTAGTGGGTGTGCACACTAGTTTGGTCGATTAGTGGCGACACACATAACTATTTTGGCATATTATGAGATTTGGCTTCCTGATGAGATTTGATTTTACATATGATGCTTTTCTCCTCTTATGTACTGGAACTGGAACCTATATTCACTGAATGAGTGGTTAATAGGCTAGGTTTATGTGGTTCCTAACTAGTATGGGATAAGTCATAAACTAGGCCTATATGTTTCTATGTCATGTATGTTCACTTCATAGGTGGTTATGTAACATCCCGTTTCCAGAGAACGGGTCGGACCAAAGAAACGGGTCTAGATGTGGTAAATTACCACATCTCATGC
>JANIIA010000010.1:7073423-7087823 GCA_027478495.1 Erythroxylum alaternifolium | reverse complement strand
AAGAAAAGAAGAGAAAGCTAAACTAGGTTTCCAATTTTCTTAGTTTTAAAGAGTGATTTTGAAGTTGTTCAAGAAGGAAAAAAGAAAGAGGAAGAGAATAGCTTCCATTTGAGCGAAAATATCTTTACTTGGGTGAAGATTCATGAAGTAAGGAGCAAAACTAGCAAATTTTGAACACAACAGAAGCTAGTGCAGGATACTCAAACTCTGTTATACTCCTAGAGATCGTGTATTGTTTCTTTGCAGTCCAAGATACCAAGTTATGGCCCAAAAAAATGCAATATCTGGTAGTAGATTGTCGAGTATCAGGGCAACCAGCCCAGTCAGCATCACTATAACCAATCAAAGAGGTAGGATCAGTTTTACAAAGTTGAAGGCCAAAATGTATAGTACCTTTGAGATATTATAAAATTCGTTTGACGGCTTGCCATTGAATGTAACGGGGATCATGCATATATTGGCAAATAGTATTCACTGCATATGAAATATCCGGACTAGTAAAGATAAGGTATTGCAAGCCTCCGACAATGTTGCGATAAAGAGTTGGATCAAAAAAAGAGGAACTAGCCTGGGCAAACAAAGTACTGCAAGGGATGATAGGTGTGGATACTGGCTTAGCATCTGTCATGGCAGCACGTTGAAGTAACTCTTGAGTGTACTTAGATTGAAATAGAAAAACGCCAATAGCATGGTAATGAACCTAAATGCCTAAAAGGTAGTTTAATAAGCTAAGATCATTCATGGAGAACTCTGATTTTAAGAGACAAATTAGGCGATTCAATAAAAAGACATCATGAGAATAATATCGTCCATATAGAGAAGTAAGATGGCCATGTTGGTAGATGTGTGATAAACAAACATGGAATAATCTGCACAACTGCATTTAAATTGATGAGAATAAAGAAACGAAGTGAAACGAGTGAACCATGCATGTGGTGCTTGTCGAAGGCCATAAAGAGCTCGATTAAGTTTTTAAAGATGATAAGGATAATCAGGATGGACAAACCCAGGTGGTTGACGCATATAGATAGCTTGATCAAGGTATCCATGGAGGAAAGCATTTTTAATGTCAAGTTGATGAATAGCCCATCCACGAGAGACAGCGAGATTAAGAACAGTACGGACGGTAGCAGGCTTGACATCTTGACTAAAGGTCTCATCAACATCGATCCCAGCTTATTGATTATACCCTTATACAACTAATCGAGCCTTATATCTTTCAAGTGTACCATCAGCCTTAAATTTTCACTTAAAGACCTAAAGAGAACCGATAACATTAACATAGTCGTTAGGTGGTGGAACTAAAGACCATGTATCATTATCAAGCAATGCCTTGTCTTCAGAAACCATAGCATCCCGCCAACATTAGTGTTGACATACCTCGTCAAAAGAATAAGGCTCCAAGGTGGATGAATCAGTGACAGCCACGTAAAAGGGTAACACTCTCTTCTTTCGAGTTCCATCTTGTGTATGAGTAATCATAGGATGAGACTGGAATGGATGTAAAGGATTGGGTGGGGCATTAGAAGTTAGAGATGAATTTAGAGGCAAATCAGAAGCAGAAGAAAGTAATATGGATTCATTTGATGAATGAGATAGGGATATGTCATCCATTGGAAGAGTAGGTGTAATATGAGTGGCACGTGGTGGGGAGGCATGTGAACTAGTATTTTGAGTAGGTAAATTAGGGGGACAAATGGATGCTAACCTATAAGGAGAAAATATGGTTGTTGGGCTTGGAGGAGCATGAGGCATAACTATAGTAGAATAAAGAAACCAATCTTCTTTGAAAGTAATATGGCGTGAAATAATGGTCTTCTTAGTAATAAGATTGAAGCATCAATATCCTTTATATGAAGCAGTATAGCCTAAGAATATTTGCAATTGTGAACGAGGAGCGAACTTAGAAGTAGAGGAATCCATTGTATGAGGATAACAAGCACATCTAAAAACTCGTAAATGATGAACAACCAGATTATGGCCATAAAAATAGTAAATGGTATATCAAAATCAATTGAGGAATGAGGGATTCGATTAATGATATAAACAGCGGTGAGTAAAGCATTAACCCAAAATTAAGAAGGTAAGTTGGCTTGAATGAGCATTATGCGAACTACATTAAGAAGAGTGCGATGCATTCGCTCGACCATACCATTTTGTTGAGGAGTATATGGACAAGATACGCAAAGATGGATGCCACATTGCATGAAAAGATTAGTGAACCGTGCATTGATATACTCACTGCCCCCATCACATTAAAAGGCTTAGATTTTAACAAAAAATTGAGTCTCAACAAAATTTTTGAATTCAACAAAGCTATTATGTACTTTATTCTTATGATGAAGAGGATAAATCCAACAAAATTTGGAATAATCATCAAGAAAGAGCACATAATATTTGAAACCACTAAATGAAATTACTAGAGAAGTCCATACATCGGAATGAATTATTGCAAAAATCCTATAAGTAAAAGATCATGACTCAAAAAAGGGAAGACGAACATGTTTCCCAATTGACATGCATGACAAAAATCAGGAGCTCTAAAGGAGCTATTAATAATTGAATATGTCTTTAAAATTGCTACAAAATAGAATGATTGGGATGTGCTAAACGACGATGCCAGTACATTGGACTTGCCTTCTCAGAAAGTAAAGCTAATGGTGATCAGTCCAATGTACTGGCACCGTCATTTAGCACATCCCAATCAGACCAAGAAGTGAATAGAGTGGACCATGACTATTACACCGAAAAAGAGGTGTCCGAGTGCGGGAGTCCTTCACAGTGAAACCATAAGAGTCAAAATCAATAGAACAATGGTTTTCCTTAGCAAATTGTCTAATAGAAATAAGATTTTTAGCAATTGAAGGAACAACGAGAACATTATGTAAAGAGAATTTGGATTAAGAATTTGAAAAGGACTTGCCACCTATATGAGTAATTGGAAGTCGAGAACCATTACCAACTTGTACTGAATCCAAGCCATGATAGGGCTGTGAGTAATCAAGATTACCTTCATTGTTGGTCATCTGATGAGAAGTTCCAATATCAAGATGCCATACAGTAGGTGAAGCATCTTGAAGATGTATACCAGAAAAAGATTGAGCAAGATCATTGGAAGCAACAGTCGAATGTCAATGAGGACAATTGCGGGCGGTGTGATAGTATTCCTCACATAATTGACATTTGACTGGTCCTTCACCAAATATTGATGGTGCTTGAGACCGAGGAGAACATGAAGGACGAATTGAAAAGGAATGAGCATATCCAATGTTCTGAGAAGGAGAATAAAAGGAGCCACGGGGTGTAGAACCTCTGAATCCACGTTGTTGAAAATGAGGTTGACTATAGAGAAACCACGGTTCCCACGAAAATGACCTCTGGATTAGCATTGAGAAGAAGCTACACGCTGATAAGTAGAAACAAGCACTTGTGCATAGTCAGCAGGTTTAGATGTTGAAGAAGTGGCATTTAGTTTCTGAACTCTAGACTCATAAGCAAGTAGAAAAGATCACAATTCTAGATAAGAAGGTAACGGCTTACAAGCAGACATCAGTGTAACAACATCATAATATTCATTAAGAAGGCCATCAAGAATCTGCAAAATTATATCACTGTCAGAAATTGGATGCCCAATTCCTTGTAAGGCATCAGCAAGAGATTTAACATAGTGTAAATAATCAGACATGGACCTAGCATCCTTAGCAGCTTTATAAAAATCAGATCGAAGTTCGATATATTTCACACTTACGTGATCATGAAATAACCATTCAATTTCAGTTCAAGTCTCAAAGGCAAATAAAGAAGCACCAGGGTGAATAATATGTTTGAGAATTTCAGGACTCATCATTATAGTAATCCAAAAAACTACAACACAATCAGTTAGCTTCCATAGCTCATAGGCTGGATTAAGAGATTGGTTTGAGGCACCATCGATAAGAAACTGAGCAGGACAAGAAGATTTTCCATCAATATGATGAGCAATTTGATGGCAGTTGAGAGTATTAAGAAACAAACTCTTTCAAATGAAGTAATTAGAAAAATCAAGAGTTTCTGAGATGTAGTGCTTGATATTAGAGACACCTAGAACGGTATTAGAATTGGAGGAGAAAGAAGATAATTGAGGGGTTGTTTGATTAAAATTGAGAGCTATGGTCAGAGAAAAAGAAAGAATTTTAGAACAAACAAAGGCCCTAGGAGAATTGTTGCTCTGATACCATAAAAGAATAAGGGAAGTGATTGCCTCAATATGAGGCCAATCTGTATTTATATTGACAGGATATATGCAATTACGACAATTACATTCTGTTGATTACAATACATCACATTTATACACATTCAATTGGGAGAGAGGTCTTCGACATGATTTCTGTCTTTTAAATAGGAGCATAAACGTATAGGGTTGAATGTTGGAAACCGGGTCAGAATTCGACCCTAACTGTAGCAGAATAATTACGAAACCTTTTCGTAAATTTTGATTTTATGAAAACTAAGATCTCTTTAATTCTATAAAATCATTAACACAAATCATAATAAAGAGGATTTTAATTCGTACTTTATTATGAAGCTTAATCTTTTTTTTGTCATATCTCTCGAATCGTTTTTAAAATTGATCCATCTCAATCACCGTAGCTGCATAAGTGTCCGGTCTCTAATGGTATCTACAAAATAGATTGAGAGGACTCTGTAACTCTTACAGAGAAGGTTAAACAAGAAGTGCTAGCTCTATAAAGCTTAAACATATTTATAATAAGTTTTGGATGTTTTAGTAATTTAATTGAAATTAAATTTTAATTTGAATTAAATTTTAATTAGAATTACAAATAATTCTAAAAATTCTAAATAAATAACAATTATGCCAAATTTAGATTCAATATCTCATTTTAATCCTTATTTATTAAATATCTCATATTTAATTATAAAGTTTCTCAAACTTTAGGATCAAGTCTAATTTGATTAAAATAACTTTGCTCTTTTCAACTTATTCTTTATGTGAGACTCATTAGGTTCTCAAATATGTTGGCAATGATTATAAATTATAATTATAATTCATAATTAGAATTAGATAAATTAAAAGGATTTTTAATTTATCATTAATTCTCAAATTAAACAATTTATAATCATGGATCAAGATTAGTGTTTAGTAACGCGTTATGCCTACCCAAATATTTAGGAATGTAAAAAGTGATTTTGACTAATTTTTCTGTGCATGATTTTTTTCATATCATTTAATTATTTTATCATATAATGTTTCAATTAGACATAGAGTATGAAATTAATGTCTACCATATTTTTTGTCCAAATATATGAGTTCTCTGCTATTATCTATAGATTCAAATAATGACAATTTTAAACTATTTATAAAACGTCATTTCATCTTAGCTAAGGATTTCCTGAATCAATACTAATCGAGAATAACGGAACATTCTCCTTAATTATTTTAGGGTGATTAATCATATCTTGATCACAAAACTACTTTTATATTGTTCACACTACATCTAATGACTACCGATTAACTAATCCATGATTAAATATGTCAGAAGTAGTATCAAAACATAGCAAAATCTCTATACCAGATAATTTTGGTGACCTCAAGTTAAATGATCACTTATAGAATCATCACAATGAGAATTCCATAGACATACAAGTAATGTTTCAAATTGATTTTTCATATTCTGGTTTGTTCAATAAACCTGTTCTCCAAGTACCCACATACTTGATTAAGTATTTCCATACTTTAGCCCATGAGATCGACTACTTCATTAATAAGAAAAAATAAAACGTGTATTAATCTTTTTGTATTCTATTAATGTCCAATCATAGTAAAACAATGGCTAGAAATAATTTTTGAGATAATATATAAATACAATATGACTATCATAATTATAATGTCATTATAATTTCATTTACAATGTATAATTATTTCATAAATTTTATTATATATATTTATACATATATAAGATAAAGAACACTTTAAACTATTGCCACTAAACTACAACTAAAACGATTGCTTGTAATATATATACTAACAGTTGAAGTTGCAGAAGGGTCCCCGGAGGGAGCAGAACGGAAAGCCTCAGACAGTGAATGGTCCGGCGATGAGGATATGAGCGGAAGAAAGCGCTTCCTAATGGAAACAAATAAAAAGTCATCCAATAAAAAATGAAGTATTTTTCTTAATTGCTATTAATTATTTAAAATAGTATAATTTAATTTTTAACAGTTGAATTGCGGTGGTTATGGTTAAAAATTGGGCGTTGGAGTAAAAGCAAAATCGCTCCAACTAAAGAAAGATGCAAGCAGTAGCAACAGCAGCTTCCAGAGCATTTACCAAAAGCCCTCGTTTTCCCGCATCAACTCACTTCTCCCTTGTACGGACACTCTCTCCTTCTCGCATTCAAGCTCGAACAATGAGCGACTCTACTCCTTTCATCAAAATTCAAATCCAAAGGGACGATACTGTCAGTATTCTTCTTTTACTTTACGCTTTTTTTTCCCTTTCTTTTTTGGGTAGGCAGTAGGCTTGGTGGGTGGAGGTATGTCCTCTCTTGGCTTTTGTTCTTGGATGTTTTTAATCTCAAGTCGAACCAAATTGACGATTTTATCAACCGGGTATCGACAAAAAATCAAAAAACAAATCTTTTGTATCATTTTCTCATAATTTGATTATAGTGAAATTCTCTCTTATGTGTGTGCGTTGTTATCTCTTCTCTTTATTTAAATTTTCAGACATTTGATGCCTACGTTGTTGGAAAAGATAATGCTCCGGGGATAGTTGTGCTTCAAGAGTGGTGGGGTGTGGATTTTGAGATCAAGAACCATGCTGTTAAAATCTCTCAGATGGATCCTGGGTTTAAGGCGCTTATCCCTGAGTAAGTTTGTGAATCCATTTAATCCAGTAAAAATTTGAATTTAGTAACTTTGTCAAGTTCATGGCATTTCTTTTGTTGGTTGTCTAACTTGGTTTATTCTCCTATTACCCAGTCTGTACCGAGGAAAGGTTGGTTTGGATGTTGCTGAAGCGCAACATTTGATGGATTGTCTTGACTGGCAAGGTGCTGTCAAGGATATCCAGGCTTCAGTTAACTGGCTCAAAGCAAATGGTTCAAACAAGGTGTGATGCTCCTGCTGTCCACATGTTCATGAAATTCGAGACGTTGGATCTGGATATAACTTGCACTGTATTTTACCATGTAGTTTCTTGGAGAATTTCTTGGTTTTGGTTTAGGATGAGTTGCTTTTGATTTCTTCCCTCTTTCTGCAAATGTAGTGCATAGCTGATCTCTCATTCTTGTTTGCAATCATTATTCAAATTCTCTAGTATTCAAATGGTAAACAATCATAGTGAAAAATAACATAATGCGGAGATATGTATTCTTGCAGAGTTTGGTCACTGAGGTGAACATTTCAGTTAGCAATATGTTATTTGTAGTTTTGTCATACTTGACTTCTATTGTTGAATGCATGATAAGATGCATAAACTGCTAGTTGTGGTTTTCATTACCTGAACTTGTGTTTGATTCATATGTTCTCTTCTAATTGATCCTAAGGTGTCTGTCCAAAGATTAATCAGCTAGTCAACTAATTTTTCTTTCAATTCAATAGGTTGGAGTAACTGGATTTTGCATGGGTGGTGCTCTCTCCATTGCAAGTTCTGTTCTGGTTCCTGAAGTTGATGCTGTTGTTGCATTCTATGGGGTTCCTTCATCTCAGCTTGCAGATCCTATCCAAGCTAAGGCCCCTGTTCAGGCTCATTTTGGGGAGCTTGATAGTTTTGTTGGCTTTTCAGATGTTAAGGTATCCCATTTATTCTAGAATTATTAGAGTTTCATGAATACCAATTAATTTTTGTTTACTTTAAATATCTTCTAATATATGTTGTATAGCAACATTGCAAATAGCTCCTGTCCAGCTTCTTCCTTCAGCACCCAGTTACCCCCATTGTCATGCACCACTTTTGTTAATATCTTTTGTTATGATCTTCTCTAAACTTATTAAGGTTAATTAAGTCCTAGATTGTTAAGGTGGTGCACTAGTTGATGGTATCTTTGATATGTGAAAGAGATTGTGAATGAATATGGAGAAAATATTTTTGGGGGAATACGACAGTGATCTATTGAAGGCCTGCATCCTCACTGACCACTATTAGGTGCATCTTTTGGCCTTGCTTTATTTGCCTTTTGCTTTTAGTGATATTTGATGGTAGTTGAGAATGTAAGATGTGTTTTACTTATCTGAGTTCATGAATTAGTACAAATTTATTTCAGAATCCTGTTAGCTACTAATGAAATCATGCATTCGAATGAACCCCTTCGAAACCTGATAGTGCTGTTTTCAAGAATATGGACTGTTGCTACATTAACTAGATTGATCTTGTGTTCTATAGCCTTATTGACCACACTGTAAATTTTTACTTGTATTTGGATCTGTCTACATCACCATTGAAAACAATATTATTTGGAAGTATTTGCACTAAGTTAGCTGATCAGTTGCTCCTATCTAATACTCCACGTTAGATGATTTATTGTGATTATTGTAAGCTTCGGATGCAAGTCTACGTCACTTCAGCTTTAACTTTTCTTCATAGTGTGAAATGAAATTATCAAGTGTAGCATTTCAGCATGATCTATATCTAAACGTAATAGTGGCTAGTCAATGCCAGATCAGTTGCTTGTATGAGTATATATATATCCAATTCAGTTATGTAATCTTCAAATTGAAGCTATGCATTCTAAAATTTTTTCACGTTATTTCAGCTGTAGATCAAATTGTGGAAATCAAAAGAAAAATGATGATAAGTGAAGCTCGTAAGATATGAAGAGACTAAAGTAAAACTATAGGCGAGATAATGATTCCCTATCATTTATTTCACTTACATCAAATTCATAGACTGATAGATGTATACATGCTTTTATATCCACAATCTATTTCAAACATCAAATGATGAGGCAGCTGCTGCACAGAAACAACAATGAGAAAGACAATATATGCTGAACCAAGTATGGCTGACCATTTCCTATATTATCACTTTATGGATATTAATTGGCTAATTTTTGATGCGTGAAGAGAATGTTAGATTTTAGATGTTAGATGTTAGATGTTAGATGTACTTTGGTGACCTTGGTGAATTTGGTTAGGTAACTACCTGAACTAAAAGAGTTGCTTGTTTTTGTTTAAGGCTGCCAAGGCTTTGGAAAAAAAGCTGAAAGAATCAGGAGTTCCCTATGAGGTGCACATTTATCCAGGAAATGAACATGCTTTCATGAACAGATCTCCAGAAGGTGTGCAGAGGAGGAAGGGCATGGGACTAGCAGACGAGGATCAAGCTGCTGTTGAATTGGCGTGGTCACGATTTAGTTCTTGGATGACCACTTACTTATCTGCATAAAGGAGTGAATATCTTAGTATGTCCTTCTCGGCTTTGGATACATGTTTACTATCTTAAATAGTAACATTACCTGGAGCACGTTATGAAGCATGATCAGTTGTAATTTCAGGTATCGACCTTTGTGTTTCTTATCACGAGTTACTTCAGATAAGTGATATTGTTGTTTGGTTTGCAACCTGAGTTTCCTGCCATCATACCCCCATCTTAATATGTAGACATCTTGTTGAAATGCCATATGCCTTTATTTGACAACCTATTCCCAGACATAATAATGTGCTAATTGTGGCTGAAAAATCTTGTTAAATTCGCCTCTTCAAGAAACATGCTCTAAACTGTCTGTATACACTTTTTGAGTAATACGTGTGGTGTCTTCCATAAATCTGTTCTTGTTGACATAAGTATGGACAGTATTTATGTATTTATTATGCCACCATAGACGGGATTCAACAGTACTAAGTTTACACCAATCGTCCCTGTAATGCAATTAGATTGTAGATTAGGAAATTGTCTTAGTTATCTTTTTAGTTTTTATGTCGCTGATGTTGGTCATAATGATGGGAGTTAGTTTCAATGTCCGATCTGCAAACTTGTGGTTTTGCCCGTTGCTTGACCGAATTCGTTTCAAAAAATTAACAGAGTCACGCGCAATTGTAACGTGAGAACTGAGAAATGAAGAACAGGAACCCTCTTAAGCTCTTATAAAGCTTAAATAAGAAGTGTATGTTTATGACAGCAATTCCTTTCTTATTTGATATGTGGTACGTAATATTATTTGGTACATGTTCTCTTGTAGATTCACTTTTTCTACCAAATCTCTTTGTAAGTTAAAAATCTCTTGATAAATCCTTGTATTTATTTAAAGTTTCTCTACAATGCCTTTTGATAAGTTTGTGTTAACTAATATGTCACAGAATACATGTGGGGAACTTTCTTCACGTGAATAAATTCATGTTATAGGGGCTTATTAAAAGTTAGTAAAGCATAGGGCTGAAGGTAAGTGCATAGAGTATATATGCGTATGAATGTAATACCTAAAATTTTTCCAATGATAATCTCAGTCGTTAAAGTAAGCAAAGTATGCAACATATCATTGGTAAGTAATATAATGGTAATTAAGAGTAGAATCTTGATAAGAAGCAATATTAATTTAAAAACTTAAATCTATTAAGTGACTTAATGATAATTAATTAGAAGAATCTTTTTATAAATTTTGAATAATGAAATATAATATAAAACTAAAATCTAGACAATACTCAAAGAAATTGATGATAACTGAGGTTGGTACTTAAAGTCAACAAGCTTAGCTTGAATCGGCTTGAGGTTGGTGCTTAAAGTCAACAAGCTTAGCTTGAATCGGCTTGATCTGGAGCAAAACTCTGGCTTTATTTAAAATTTTGAGCTTTGAGTTGAGTTTGGGCTTGATCTTCTCTTCTCTACTCTTCTAGCTTTGTCAATTGTTTTTCTGCTGCCCCAGCCTTTCTTTTTTTCAGTTACTCCCACCCTTCTCTCATCTAGGATCTAATAAGCATCGTCTATCTGACATGAGCATAAAGCATCAATAAGTGTTAAAGCTTCAATGGTGAAGAAACAAGGTAGCAATGATAGTAGTGAGCATAGAAGAGGAAATATTATGGGTTTTAAATTCGTGGTTCCAAGTATTTGCATTTACTTTAATAGAACATAAAATAAAATTATTATGGTTTATTTGGATTTGGATTGGTTATGGTTGAATTTGTCAGAAAATTGGGAAAGGGACGGTGACATTGTGCCAAACTTACAAGCCCGACCTATCCTGATCATGATTCAAATCACCAGAGCCATATTGTTGAGCAGGTTTTACTTTTATAAAACTCTCAATAATTCGCAAGCATAAGGAATCGTAACTAGTAGTACTGAGGTGTCAATCCCTTAAAAAATTAGTAAAACTAATAGAATCTAATGTTATCTAAGGTTATAACAAATGTGATAAAAATGAAAATAAAATCTAAAACATCAAATTAAACAATTGAATATGAATTAATTAAAAATGAAATTCTGAAATTAACACACTTAGATCAAAATAGAGCACAACCACTTAATAATTGAGAAATCATACAAGACAAAATCAAACAATTATGGGAAGAAAGAGATTCATTCTATCATCAATTGCTACCTTAATTACTTTTGATTTAATTGGTATCGATCCTAGAATTGCGAAAGGTTGATTATTCTCTCTCAAGACCTAATCATTAAACCCTAAATCATAACCCTTAATTGAATATGAATTTATAATTTTTTTCAATTTCTCAATTAACAAAATAGCCCACTTTCCAATTAGTTCTTAAGAAATCTAATAAACAATTAGATCCTCATACAAGATCTCTCTTCGTATAATTATCGATTTGATGTTTATGTGATTTATTAGGTTGTTAATTTTCATTACCTAATCCAATCATGTTACTGTCGGTTCACTCTTTCAATTTATTACTGAAGTATGCAAAACTATAAGCAATCACAATACCCAAACATTCATTAACATCAAAATCAAATAGGTCACAATAGTTTCAAGAATTAATCCCAATTGAAGTTAGAACATCCTTAACAAAATATTCACCATCCTTAAATCCAAAACATACATTAGACGAAGTGAATAACAAGAGGAATAAAGAAATTAACTTGGAAAAGAATGGTTGGAGTGGCTAGCAGCAGCTCTTCTTCTTTTTCTTCTCTTCTTTCTTTCCTCTCTCTTCCTTATCTCTTTCTCAAATGGTTAGATGGAGGCCCTCTTAATTAGTGGTCATTTAATGATTTTATATAGTCTTGTGGCCATTTAGGGTAAAACTAGGTTTTACCCAAGCCAAAAAGACCTTTAAAAATGAAAACAGAAGTAGATACTCGTGCTTGCCGCATTCTTGTCGTGATCATGATAGGGATGTCAGCCCTAAACTATCAAAAAGCCGATTACTCTCTCTTAAGTTATAATCTTTAAATCCTAAATCATAAACCCTAATTGAATTATGGAGTTTGCAATCTCTCAATTACAAAAGGACCCCCAATTCTAATTAGATCTTAAGCCCTCTAATAAACTATCGAGACTCACACCAGATCTCTCTTCGCATAAATCCTGATAATATTAATCATATGATCTATAGAATTGCCTAACTCTCGTTAATCTAATCCAATCATTTTTATTCGATTCAGCTTCTTAGTTTATTACTGAAATATGCAAATACTGCAATTAATCACAACACCAAGTCAATAAAACACAAAAATGAATACATTAGCATTAAATCAAGGTAAATCCTGAAGGAAAGTTAAAACATCTTAATCAAACTCAAATCCATACATATATCCAAACACCTCAGGAGAGTAGCAGCTGTAAAGATCAGCTCCTTCTCCTCTTTCTCTTCTACTCTCTCTCTTCTTTCTCTCTCCTTGAGGGTTTTCCAAAGGTAGTATAAATGAAGCTCCCTTTAGGGTTACATCTATTTCTTTTATATAGTCTTTTCAATTAAAGTAACCCTATGGTAGTCCAAAAGGTCCGAAAAGTCCCTAAAACTTAAAACCGAGAGTATTCCCACGGTTGTTTACGCACAGGCCATGACCGTGGTCAAGATTTTGGCCTTATGTCACGATTGTGGCAGATTATGTCACGATCATGGCACGATCTTGGCCCTAGGTTGGCTCCCCAGTTTTCTTCAAATCTTCTCCGTTTTTCACTCGTTGCCCTGAAACACTAGCAAACACATCAAGACACATAAAAATATAAAATTGAAGCTCAAAAGCATGTTCTAACCTATAAAGCACTTAAAAGAAAAATATCTATTAACTAATATAATTTTGACCTAAGCACACACTGAAAAAATCAAATTAACAACTAAATACAAACTAAACTACCTATAAAAACATGATGCAATCTATAACTATCAGCATCCCTATACTTAAACTTTTGCTTGTTTTGAAGCAAATAGAACAACAAACAAAAACAAAAACATTAAACATGCATATGCAATAATGGGATAATGACTTCAGCTTCAGGAAACAAATTTAACTATAAACATAATCCTTCGAGTTGTTCCAACTTATTAACTTTCAAAATCCGCGTTTAAGTACTTTGGAATAAATATACAAACTAATCAAGACTTTGATGTTAAGTTTATTCACCCCTATCACTTGTACACACATTGACAATCATTTGGTCAATCAAACTTATAACTATTCCTAAGTAAGTTTTCATGAAAAGGTATGCTACTTATAAGTTTGGTAGGTTTTTATTTGACAAACATTCTTTTTTAAAATTTTTTATGGACATGAACCTAGCCTTTTTATGCGGAGGCAAATATTTATGATGAATGTCGATCCGGTTACTTAACTAGGTTATGTTTAAATAGCTCGGTTGGAATGTCATTATAGCCTTTTTACACAAAGACAAACATTTCTGATGAATGTCGATCCGGTTACTCATCTACATCACATTCTCAACAGGTCACTAGCTCTACTCATAACTTGAAGGCCAGCGAAATAGTTATTTAATTAAAATCTATTCAAACTTTGTTAACACATTTTTAACACATTACCTACCTTATTGCTTTAGCTAATCGTTCTTATAAAAACATACTAGCAATGCTACTTATTCGATTGGCCTAAAATTATAAATGAATGTGACAATTTCCTAGGATGACTAAACTAACACCGTATCCTAATTAAACTACATATTTAACTAAAGTAACCTAGGTCACTAATTTCGCAAGCTAATAAATTTTGCAACCTAAAAGAATTTGTCTAAGGCTAAATCTATCCTTTTAAGTCCTAGCGATTGACACTGTAACACCCCCTCACCGTAGGATACGCACAGGGACGCCCGTAGGTCATTCCGGTACATATCCTATGATAAGGGAGCGTTACGTGCGATCACTACAGTACTCCCCATGGCATCATATCAATTTGAATAATTAAAGTAGTAATTGTAAATCACAAGATTTTTAAAACCAAACTCTTCCTCTTTTCATTACTCAAAATCAACAGTTTATACATCA
>JANIIA010000010.1:6916652-6936172 GCA_027478495.1 Erythroxylum alaternifolium | reverse complement strand
TATTTCGTTGAAACTCCTCAGCCATTGTTGATTTTTCGATCTCTTCTTCTTTTACTACTACTACTACTACTACTACTACTACTATTATTATTATTATTAGTATTAGCTTCCTCCTTTTTCTTCCTCCTTTTCTTATTATCATTATTTTAATTTTTAATTTTCTTTTCTCTTCTTCTTTCTCTCTTGTCCTCTCTCTCTCTCTCTGTCTCTCTCTCCCTTCCTCTCTTTTCATGTGTTGATTTAGAAATAATCTCTTTACTAGTTAGAGGTAAGGCTGCATACTATTTGACGTCTCTAGATCCCGCGAAGTAGCGAGATTCATATTTGGTGATATTGTTGTTGTTGTTATTGTTATTGTATTTATCTTGTACATATTTAGATGTATATGATAAAGTTTATGAGATAATTATACATTGCAAATGAAATATTATAATGAGATTATAATTATAACATTTATATTACATTTACGTATTATCCCTAAATTGTTCCTAGTAATTGTTCTATTATGATTGGATATTAATAGAATGTAAAAAGACTAGCACACATTATGTTTTTCCTTACGAAGGAAGTAGTTGATCTCATAGGCTAAAGTATGAAGATACTTAAACAAATGTGTGGTTATTTGTTCAAGAGAACAAGTTCACTGAATAAACTCGATATGAGAAATCCATTTGAAACATTATTTGTATATCTATAGAATTCTCATGATGATAAGTGATTTTTTGACTTGAGATTTCCAAAGCTATCTTATATAGGGATTGTTATGTTTTGAGACTACTAATGACCTATTTAATCATGAGTTGTTCAGTCGGAAGTCATTAAATGTAGCATAAACTATATAAAGGTAGTCGTGTTATCAAGATAAAATTCGTCACCCTAAAGTAATAAGGGAGAATATTTCGTTATTCTTAATTAATATTGATTACTAAAATTATAACAAGTAAGAAGAATAATTTATTAAAATTTTTTCAATTAAATTTTATTAAAGGAGTCAAGATAATTGAAAATAGTTTCCAATTAGATTTGAAAATTGTTTTCAAATTAAATTAAATTTCTATTTGGAATGGGAATTTCTATTTGGAATGGGAATTTAATTTATTTAGGAATCAATGGATTTAATCCAATTTAATTTTTTCAAAGAGTTGGAAATATTATTTTAGATTATTAAGACCAATAACTAGAATCAAATGAAACTTGATATTTTATGTATATAATTTGTTTATGTGTGCATAAGTTGTATACTTTATTTATATGTTTGATATACATATTAGATGCATGTTAAATTGTATGTTTTATATATGTGATATTTTACATACAATTTTATGTTTGATGAGATGAATGAAATTAAATTATTCATTAAAATATTAAGTACACGTTGAGAACGTGATTGTTGCCTTCGATTGTTATAAGAATAAACCATAGTTCTGTTTATTGTCAGGCTTGTTGAGCAAACTCAAGGCCATTTTAACCCGAATATATTTAGTCTTATGAAAGTGGGTTCTAACTAAATTTGTGTGATTTGGATGAGCAAACTTACAATCACATGAATTTAAAGGCAAGGCTAGGAATAACATATAAGATATGTTTTGTAAGAGTTATCACCTAAAAGATCTAGAAGTCACATAAGATATGATTGATAAAGTTGTTATCTATCTAATTTAAGTTTAATTGGTTTGTTAAGTAAACTCAAGATCAACTATATTTGAATAGGATCCTCTCCCACTAAAAAGATTAATGTTTTCGAATAGTAATAAGGGGTATTATTTTGAATGAAATAGTGGGAGTAACCAAATACATGATTCAAGTCCTAATCTCATTTGATAGTCATGACATATAATTAACTACTTGCTTTTCTTACGTTTATATTCGATTATAAGTGGAATTTACCTTATTTTGTATAGTTGATACTAAGAGTTAGTGATTACAATTTCTTGCATATAGGATTATGTTTGAGAAGAGTTCTCAAAGTGAGAAAAGAAAAATTGTATGCCCATTACGTAGTTTTTCTATAATCCTTGTTGAGGATTCAATGAAAAAGTTTCACAGATCTATCAATTTCATATAAATGACAAAATGTATTGACATTTTGAGTTGACTAATTTCTCATAAACTTTGAAGACAACATGTAAAATTTATGTCAACACCATGATAGTAAGATGCAGGAGGTTACATGGAGTAGGGCTGAAAGGTATAGTACCTTGTTGGAATTGTTCCACTTAATTTAGCCAATTAAAAACAAAATTTTTGTCATCAATTAAAGGCTTTGCTATAGTATGATAATAGTTTTCATAAGAAGAAAATGATTACATAACTTTTCTTGCCTATACGTGATATGATTGAGATTATGTATATTTCTAGTTCATGCTTATGAGTACTTGATATAGAATTTAGATTCAATATTATTATAGTGTTAAAAGCATGATAAGAAACAAATTGTCAAGTTAAAGTAGTTGATTGAAGTTTATGCAAATAGTTTGTATATATTGGATTAAAAGAGACTTATGCTTATTATAAGTAGCAAGAATATGAAGTTGGATAATCGAGACTATCCTTTTATGTCATGTTCGTTAAATCAACATGACAAGAATCATAAAGTTACATAAAAGGATATGTGTATCCTTTTGATTATGAATTGTATAAAACTTATCAAGTTGAAGAATAATAAAATTAACCTTTGGTAAAGGGATGATGATGATATTAAATTGTTAAATTTATACATATGATCTATTAAATGGAATAACAATTCATAAAAAAGATAATAATTATTTTTCATTATATTACTAATAACTTTATATGATATAGTCATATGTATTAAATGAAATCTTGATTAAAAATTTTGAAAAGTTCAAATTGTTTAAATCTAAGTAGAAATTAAGCATTAAGAATGCTGAAGCACTTTGATGAGATTGTTATGGTGAGTTTTAAATTTTTGGTTTTCTGTAAGGAATGAGATCCTACGGTGAATACCTTCAAACTAAAGTTATAAGAGTATGGATTTACATAAGGAGGAAAATATAATATGAGATATTGTATGATGTAATATTATTTCTTTTATAGCCATGTTTAGTATAATGACTCACCTTCAATTGTTCCAATTAAATCAATTAGCAAGATTTCATATTAGATATGAAGCACTTAGTATTTGAAAGAGTCAAAGTTAATGATTTAAGGATATGATGCTTATCTGAAGCATCCATTAAGTTTAGAATTAAATTGGGTAATAAAAGGTTATGAGGTATCTAAAATGATGGATATAATCTTACAGATCTATTGAACAAAATATTTGTTTCAATGTATACTTATAGGAGAATGGTTCTTAAGATAAGTAGTGGGAATATGATGAAATTTGAAAAGTTCAAATCTTATAACAATACATCTAATTGGAAATCGTTCCTTTGTTTATATATTTTATATATAATTGAAAATCTACGAGATAATGAGAGATTCACTTTTATGATCAATTCATGGAGTTTGTTTTACAGAGGATTGTAAATTTATCATTTGTATAAGAAGGACAGTGGGAGTATAGTTGTCCTCTTCAGTGGGAGTATGTAGAGACGTATTGCTCATAGAGAACAATGATTCTAATTTTCAATTGTTGAAGATATAATTGTCCAAGAACAACGTTTGTTAGATATGAAAAAGTAATAACTTAATTCTATGAATTATATATATAGAGATAGATTGGAAGTTGTTCACCTATTCTAAGTCCAAGTATATAAATAATGTACTAAAGATGTTTATAGATTGGAAGTTGTTCACCTATTCTAATTCCAAGTATATAAATAATGTACTAAAGATGTTTATTATTTAAGATATTAGATACTTATGAAGTATTAAAGATATATGTTATTTTATGCATGAGTTGATGTTTGAGTTCAAATAGATAAGGATATTCACTTTAGAGTTAAATCCTAATTAAGGTCCATTTTACTTAAGAACAATATCATTCAAGATTGGAAAGGTTCTAATGTAATAATGGTTACTAATTGAGCCACAATACATTTTTCATTTAATGGAAATGATTAATTGGATCAATAAATTCTTTAGTGAACTTAATATAGTTCCTTGCATTGTTCAAGTCAATAATGTACTTTGTAACATTAGAGCCATTGGGCATGTCAAAAGAGCTAAGGTCTTATCAAAGATCCAAGGATATATTTATGCAATTTTTCTTAATTATTGCTTAAATCTTACAACTTCTACCTTAATTATCATCATAATTAAGATGCAAGTGCTCACTATAGAGAATCTTGTAGAATTCTCTCATTAAGCCACTGTCCCGGTAATATTATAATCGTCATATGATGATATGGTATGAGATACTTGAACGATTGGCTTAATGTAAATGGGATATTATTAGTTTATGGCCTACAATCAACTAATCAGTTGTAATTTAGTGACAAAATAATTTAAAGACATTATTTATCTTGTACATATTTAGATGTATATTATAAAGTCCATAGGATAATTATATATTGTAAATGAAATTATAATGAGATTATAATTATGAGATTCATATTGCATTTATGTATTATCCCTAAATTATTCTTAGTTATTGTTTTATTAAGATTGGGCACTAATAGAACATAAAATGGCTAGCATATGTTATATTTTTCCTTATGAAGGAAGTAGTCAACCTCATAGGCTAAAGTACGGAGATACTTATGGAATTCTCATTATGATGATTATATAAGTGATCTTTTGTAACATCCTATGCTTGGGGCTAGACCTATAATCGTGAATTGAGTGTACTGTGAGAAATTAGAAGTACATTGCATGCTTATGCATCATTGTATATTCACGCACATGTGAATATTTATTTTTGATACATTTAAATAATTGTAAATGCATTCATTGATATTTTCTGGGTACAGTTGATTTATAAATGCAATTATAAAGCGAATCGTGGATTATTTGTGTTGAAAATTTATTTGGTGATAACAATTATTATTTCAAAATTTTTGGTGAATTTTAGGAAATTTCTAAAAATTTGGGGTATTGTTGGACTAGGAAAATAAGAGACAAATAGACTAATAGCATTGTGACATGTGGCAGCACAAATAAGTGATAAATGGCTTACATGTATGGTGACATGTGGCAGTGAAATAGCAATCCGCGTAGATCATGTTTTGGTTAGGGAGAGGATAATGAAGTTGTTGTTCAACACCAAAAATTCTCTTCCATGTTCTTCACCACCGAATATCTTGTTGACTAGGTTGCATGTGATTTTGAAGAGTTAGAGTGAAAACAAGTAAGTACTGTATGGTTTTTCTGATTTGTACAATTAATTTAATATAATGTTTAATCAATTTTCATGTATACAGTGAATGAAGGATGAACAAATGAGTATATTGTTTCTGCATAGTTGAGGGTCAATATATCTGAAGATAGTATTAAAGTGAATTTTGAGTTTGAAAAATCAATGAAACTGTTTTTAGAAAGGATGTAGAAATTCATGGCAGTGGATCAATATAAATACTCTGTTTTGTTTTGTGAAAGAAGTTTATAGTTTGGTTTTCATTCTATATGCATAGATATTAGGTTGCACCAAAGGTTTACTATAGAAAGAGAGACTGTTTTGAACATCTTGCATTCATTTCGTTATAACTTTATCTCCTGACCTCCAAATGACTTGCAAATTAAACCAATACACTCCTAAGACATTGATTTTCCTCCCCATTAAAATTTAGAGCCACATTAACTGATTGAAAAAGGATTTATTGAATCAAAGTGAGGGAATGTGTTGAAATGTTATGAACTGGAGAATTTTCATTGAACATGCTTCGATATTTTGATTATATCTTGATCTATAGCTTTCCAAATGAGTTGATTCTTAATTCAGATTAAACTTGAGACATATGCTATAACTTTCTTGAAGAATTTGAATTTTAATTCTGTCTCTAAGACTTTAAAAATTAGCATGAAATTTAGTCTTGGCTTAGGTTGTGAATGAGTGTGTGAATAGTGAACAAATGTGTGAATTTTGGCACTATTGGAGTACATCAGTTTGTTACAGAAATATACCCGAGAATTTTTCATTGCACATGCATGATACATGATACATTTATACTTACGTTTTCTCAATTACATAAGTAGTATAGTAATGTGAAATTGTGTTAATGTATATAGGAGAGCAAGTAGCGTGACCACATCCTAATATTGCCGGAACATCAAGGCAATAGGCTTAAAGGAGCAATTGTGAGTAACCTAAGATGACCTCACTTTAATTTTATCTAGATATTACTAAATTGAAATTGATATATGATGAATATGTATTGATTGTTTACTGAATTCTGCACAATACTTATTCGAGGCGTTTGATACATGTGAATATTATTAGAAGTGCTACTTGTATATGAATGAGACTGCCTAAATGATTCTTAGCTAAAAATGACTGAATGTTATGACTGACTGTGTTGATTGAGATAATGTGTATGAAAGTGATTGCTTGTATTGAATGAATTGTGGCATACATTTCATTTCAATACATGTAATACAAAGGAAATTGTAACTGTTGTTGCTATTAATTAAGGCTGCTATTGAAAAGAGCTTAAAACTTAAACATAGTTGGTTAGAGCCTAAGGCTCATTGTGATCAAAGAGCTCGATGATATGGGATACGGAAAAAGCACACAGTCACAACAATGTAAAAGTGATTGTGAGTCTCATACATATATCATTCACATATGATTTGAATGCGTTGAATGATTTGTAAAGCTCTAAGAATGTTACATATTTGAATACATAGTATTAAACCAATGATTGTGTTTTATTCTAGTGTAATAAAGTGATAGTTTGATTAAATTGTTTGATTGAAATACAATTTGTTTGTGATAGAACTTGATGCTAATCAAGTTGATATGAACTGTGTGACAATATGTTTATGATTGATTGTGTTTTATAACATGAGTGAACCACTGAGGATGGTTACTCTACTGAGTTTGTAGAACTTATCAAAATTGCATTGTTGATAATTTCAAGTTAGAGAGTGATATAAGCTTATTTTATGCAACTTTGATGATCAGATATGGCTCAAAGGTCGGTCAGCTAGGAATTAAAGAAATAGTTTGTTAATAACTTTTATGCATTCCTTATGTTTATAGCATACTATGTAGACTAAGCTATTTATGCTCATAGGACGATGTTGTATATGTATTGATGATGTTCAACTTAAAGCTACAATGTACTTTATGGTTATGATATAAAATGAGGAAATTTTGGATGTTAGCAAATGTGTGATTTGTGATTTTAATTACGATGTCATGTGATACAGTGAAAGATAGATAGTTAACACGTCATTTTTGTCAAGCATATGCAGGTGTGACCGAAGGGTGCACATGCATGTGTCAGATGAGAATGGGGTGTTACATCTTTTGACTTGAGGTCTCCAAAGTTATCTTATATAATGATTGATATGTTTTGATACTACTTATGATCTATTTAATCATAGGTCATTCAGTTGGTAGTCATTGAATGTAAAATGAATTATATGGAGGTAGTTGTGTAACCAAGATATAATTCATCACCCTAAAGTGGTTAGGGAGAATGTTCCATTATTCTCGATTATTATTGATTTAGGAAATCCTTGGCTAAGGTGGAATAACACTTTGTAAATAGTTTACAAATATCATTAATTGAATCAATAGGTAATGGCAGAGAAGTAATATGATTAGATTTAAAAGGAGTAGACATTAATTCTATGCTTTGTCTAATCGGAACATAGTATGATGAATGGATTGAATTATATGGAAAATCATGCAAGGAAAGGTTATTCAAAATTACTTTGAAATTCCTAAATATTTGGGTAGCCATGATGCATTACTCGATGCCAATCTTTATCTATGATTATAAATTATTCAATTGGAGAATTAAAGATAAATTAAAAGGAGTTTTAATTTATCTAATTATAATTATAATTTATAATCATTATCAACATATTTAGGAACCTAATGAGTCTCATATAAAGAACACGTTGAAGAGAGCAAAGATATTTTAATCAAGTTGGACTTAATTTTAAAGTTTAAGAAACTTTATGATTAAATATGAGAACTTTAATAAATAAGGAACAATATAAGATATTGGATCCTATTTGGTCATAATTGGTATTTAATTAGAATTATTTCTAATTATATTTAAAGTTTAATTGAAATTAGAATTTTATACTTTGCAGTAGACATACAAAATAACATAAATCGCTTGTTTTTTAATTGCCTTTATGTTGAGAACACATGGAACCTAATTCTTCAACTATATAAGCATCAATGTAGGGCCTCTGATTGAAAACAAATTATGGCCTGGGCATATTCAGGATAGTATATAGTTGATTTCATGATTTGATTAATCTAAAGTAGATATATTAATATAGACTGGTAAGATCTTATAGACACTTGAACTATATTCCCTAAAGCTATAACCTTGTACTCTTTAGTTAGTTAACCCAAATATCTAACAAGCTAACACCTTTTTCTATTAAACTATGGGTTTTGAAATCATATAAAAGGTTTCAACCTAATACTATAAAGATTACGTAGGTACTTCTCAAGCACACTACCTAACCCCAATTACCTAAGCATGGTTTACTTAAAAGTAGGTTGTGTTGAGGCATCACCTAGCAAATTAAAATCAATGGTCATTGGTATAACGAAATTTTGTATTAAGATTAATTAAAGGAAATTCTTTGAAATGTCTTTCATTTTGTAAATCAAAATAAATTAATCTATATAGAAGTAAAATTATGTTTTTCAATAGAGTCATGATTCAAAGTCAAAACATTGGAAGCAATATATAAACAAAAGAAAAAACATGGTAGAAATATATCTTAATGAAAATCACAATTTCGTTAACAACTTGATTCATTTACATAATGTGTAGACCTTGATTCTATATTGAAAATAGATATGGAATTAGTCTCTCAAGAGTTCTTGGACCACATGACAACTAAATATGACCTTTAGAGAGTAAAAGATAAAAGTCACACTACTCTAAAAAGTGTAGGTTTTTACACTTCATATATGTTTTCATGCCCTTGAGCATGCTATATGTCACGGCTATATCCTAGGCTATGGATCTATCATTTTCCTCTTAGTAAGAGACATAATCCCTAGCCATGTGTGGCCCAGACCATAGATCTTATTGCTTTACTTAAAATTAGCACACAATCTTTGGCACATCTATGACTCTAGATTGTAGATCCTCCAATTTCTTTTGAAATTCATATATAAATTCTAGCACGCTTGTGGCTCAGTTCTTTGAATCTTCTTCAATGTATACGATCTCTCTTCAAATTGTGCCTCTTAGTGAAATTGATCCATAGAGCACACAGTTCGGCACTCGAGTGAATGCTAAATTGTGTTCTAATAAAAATTGTGATTTTCTTTATGTTTTACTTTATATTTCCTAAAATTATTGAATAATCTCATCCTAAGGTTAACCAATCTAATAATAACCAGCTAAAAGAAATGAAAACATCAGTAAAACTATGGTTATTATAAATGAATATCAAGCATAATGTTTAAGAAAATATGTGCATTTTTCACTCATAACAAGTATTCTCATACTTAAGTTTTTTTTAAGCAAATCAATTTTGACTACTCATAAGATAAATAGGTAAGAATTCCTAGGAAAATTAATAAATTAAATATGTCAAATAACCTTTCAACATAAAAGTAAACATCTTGTCATAAATACTTTCAATTACTAAGTTAGGTCACTAGTTTAAATAGCGACTAGAACTACTCTTTAACTTCAATCTTTTTTACTTAGGCTAAAGTTAGAGTTCGTATTATTTTTTTTCTTATTAGACTTATAAAATGTCTAGACAAGAAACTACTTTTTACTCAAAATTTGTCCAAACTGTACAACGAGTGACATTTTGTGATTTAAGCATCCATTTTCAAATCATTGCATCAAATTAAAACCAATTTAGTTTTTAATGCTTTTATTGAGTACTTAAACTAATTTAATCGTAAAATAATTAAACTTATAATGAATCATGTTAATTATTCTTTCCTTATTAATTTAGTTATGATGAAATCAATTTACCAAGGTAAAACATATAAAGACAAATAAATATTTCTTCATACACATAGTTACATGTAGTTCTTAATGTACCAAATACGAATGATGAAAGTATAATTTAAGAAAAGTAAAAAAAACATAATATGTAAGAAATTTGAAAAGGAAATATGATGGATGATTAAAATTTAAATTTACTTTAAAACAAACTAATGATAAAAATAAAATAAAATTAAAATGTAATTGAATATAAAGTAAACTAAATAAATTAATCAATGTAAATGAAATAAAAAAATTTGATTCATGAGTACAAACAAAATAACAATATTATATTATGCAATCTTAAAGAAAATAAAACAAAATCTAACTATAATACAAGCTCATTATCATGATCATTAACCTCCTCTAGCTTAACTGAGGATTACAGAGGTTGTTCAGAGCACCTCATATACTGAAAGTTTTTACGAAATCACTACGCTATCTAGATCGACCTTTACCTATGTTTCTTCAACTTCCTTTACATCCTTTTTAGCATGGAGCTATTTCCTACCTGCTTGTTTTTTTTAATTTCAAGAATGGTCTTATTTATCCTCCCCCGTAATAGTTGCAATGGTGTGGGCTGGACATCTCAAAACTTTATCTCTATTTCCTCCATCAGAGGTGTCTTGACTATTGTTTAAGGCTTTGCACTCTTTTCCTCCTCTTGTACCTTAACCTCTCTCTCTCTCTCTCTACCGAAGTATAAGCTCTATCAACCTGTATAATTAATGTATCTCAATAATTACTCCATATGTCAACCTATTGACATCATCAGAAGAGTACCAAACCCACCCAAGTTCTTTTTCATCCTTATTAAGTCCATCCACAGATGGCCCCCTTCTTTTTATCACCCATTTGTTCCAAATATCTAGCAAATTATCATCTTAGGTTACAAGACCTGATAAAGAGACTTAACAAGTGTAATCTTCTCAGCAACAATCTTATCTGTAGCTTTAATCTTCAGAGCAACAACCTTATCTGCAGCTTCTGCGTAACCATCTTTGTAGTGATATATATGACTAGCTTTAGATAGCTTTGATATCTTATCTTTGTTTAGATATAATTTATCTTGTAAAATTTGAGTTGAATATAAGCTCTCTCGTGTAACAAGCTTTGTCTTTATAAATATAGTAGTAGAATCTGTACAGGGTGTGTAGAAACAGAACATTTTACACCCCACTTCTTGTATCTTTCTTTATAGTATCAAAGCATACAAAATCCTAGATATTTATCAGTAACTTTGTTATTATGAATCCCTCATCCTCAAAACTTACCTTGTCACTAACAAACCTTCATCACCTGATTAATATGTGCTCAATTAAACTTTAACTAGATACCTACCTCATATAACAAAACTAAATGCTCAATTACTTTGACAAAATGAAGATAACCCATCTCATTGAAAATCATCCACCTTAAAGAATTAATATTGAAAAAGATGTTAAAGAAACTCTGATAGATGCTTAATTGATTATGAAGTTATCCCATAACACTTAGCAATTGTTGACTTAAAATTGCTTAAGATACTCACTTTGACTCATATGTTATTTTAGGCACAATTTGGAAGCAAATAAGTTAAAGTGCGTCGAAAGCATGATATTTGGGTCATTTTTCAAAGAATAATTGTCACTTTTTTTCTTGAAGCAAGAAGAAGAAATTTAGACGAGAAGAAGACAAGAAAAATGAAAGCACAAGGAAGAAGAATTAAAAATGCTTGATGGAAAAATGAAGAAATAACAAGAAAGTAAAATTACATTGCAGATGGGAAGTTGAAAAAGACCAAAACGATAGCACATCTAATAGAAAAACACATAGAAAAAGGAGGAAAATGTAGCAGTATGATAGAAGTAAGCAAGAAACGTAAACACGTTCCATACCAAGACGACAACACACAGCTGGGTAGGGAGTTTTTCTTAACAGAAAATGACAACGTAGAGAAGGGCGTGAGGTTTGTAAGGGTTTTTTGTGTGAACAATAGCGTGGTCTGAGATGTTTATTCATCACATCACCAATACTGAGGAACTTATGAGAGAGAAGAGTAGTGGTAGGTTAGGAAGAGAGAAAAGTAAAGGAGACATGAATAGTAGGGGTGGACAGAAAATTTATTTGTCAAATCAACAAATAGTAGCGTAGCTAGAGAGGAAAACAGTAGAGAGAAGAGAGCTTATGACAGTGAAGAGCAGAAAGGGGTTTTGGCTGGGAAATGGGGGTTGAAGCATTTTCTTTGGAGAGACACATGAAAGGCTAAGTTCCTGACGCCAGTTTAGAGGTGACATCGACATTGACCACCCAGGTTAAGTATTTTTTATTATTTTGTTGTTTCTTTCTCTCATTAGAAATTAATTTTGTTATCTTATATGGATTGATTGGGTATTTGAGTGATGATTATTTTAATGCTATATTGAATCATTTTTCATGAAAACCCATTACTAGAATCAAGTGCAATACGTAATCATTGTATTCCTAATTCATGTGTAGCAATTAATAGTTCTGTATCATTAGAGATAACATAAAATAGGTTAAATAATCCAAACTTGTGTGATTATTGCCTAGATTAGTTTGTTTTTCTGATTCATAAGGTAGTTGTCCGAATAACCTTAGGGAGCTTATTATAGGTTTCCTGATAGCTGGGGTTAATTAACGAGCGCTTATTAATTAACTAGGATCTAAGAAAAAATTAGGATTAGCAGAGCTTATTGTTAATCTAGAATTGATAATTGCTAAGAAAGATAAAAGAACAATAAATCAATGAATCATGCTTAATTAAGGTGTAGGCTGAGATTGAACCAAAGAACTAGATCCTAACCGAATTTCCCAATTTTATCTTTTTGCATGTTTTCTTTAATTTATTTTTATTAGGTTTATTTTATTTTATTTTCTTATTAAATCCAAACCCCCCATTACCTAAACATCAATTAATTTCATTTCATAATCTAACCAAACACTCCCTGTGGGATCAAACTAGACTCACCACTATTACATGAGTAGTTTAGTTATTTTATTTTGACTGGCGTTATGACATGCCTGTCAATTTTGGTGCCATTTCATGGGAGTGCGGTGTTTAGTTTTTGTTATTGATTTTAATTGATGTTTTCTATATATTTGTTCGTAATTGGTTTCTTTTTAGTTATTTTGTAATCTTTTCATTTTTTGTTTAGTTTTTATAAAAATTTTTGAAATTAAATTTGACATGGATGGGAATAATTTTTTTTAGTTTATATTCTCAACCCTATAACAATGTTTGGACTGATCAACCTAACTTTTATTATGGATGGGATAATTAGCCGAATTACTTCCATGATAGTTTGCAGGAAGCACAACAATTCCCATACATACCAGAAGCTTCCTATCAAGACTCAAGTACATCCTTGGAAGAATTTGTTAATGTTTATGTTGCTAACACTTTGTAATTCCAGCAGGAAACAAGTTCTAGAATCCAGAGCTTGACAAACTAGGCAGATCAATTGATGGAAGCTATCAACCGCCTAGCATCACAAAGCAAAGAGACGCAACCTTATCAACCTGAGGAGTACACGATGGATATTAGCACGGAAACCTTATAGAGTGAAGAGGAGCTTGATAATTTTGAGGTTAATCCTCAACAAATTACTTATTTCGAAGAAGCTCAGGAGGATTTCAAAGTGGAAAAAGATACATATTTTAGCTCAGAGGTAAGTACTGAGTTTCATTTTATTGTTGAGAATGATTGTTCACCTTTACATAGAAGATTGGAGGAATTAAATGAGGAAGAAGAAGGTGAAGAGACATTTGAGATCTTTCCGGAGTGTATGAACTTAGTAGAGATTGAGAATCTGAGGATAGGGAAGATGCTGAATGGGGATGATGATCAACTAAGTTCCTATCTAGAACATCCTCGTGTGGAAGTGGCACTAATTGTAAACAAATGAACTTTTTAGGAGGCAACCTAAGAGAAGTAAATTTCTTTTCTTTACATTTTCGCATTTTTTCTATGCGTGTGTGATTCTTTATTGGTTTATTTTTTCTTGTTTTTAAGTTTTCAATCAAAATGAGAGAAAGAATAAAACAAACAAAGAAACATTTACTCATTTTCTGTTGCTTCTAGGATTATTTAATCATTAATAAAGAATGAATTGACCAGAGAATTTCATAGCAACTTTGGCATGTACTTTTGTTCTTGTGATTGGTTGATATGCATAATCTTTAGAAGAATAATAACTAGTAGTAGACAAAGCCAGTGAGATTTTGGGCCTTATTTGATTGACACCTTCATTTTAGTCTCATTGTCTTTTGATAATGTGTGACATTCATGACATGTACGTCCCAATTTTGCGTTGAATTTCTATTGGAGACCACATTTTTATCACATACATTAACATGGATATGATTAGACATTCTTTACTTTTTTGAACTACATTAGCCAAAAAGCTTAACCATTATATAATTTTCCTTTTTGATAAGCCCCTTTAGCCTTATTAGGCATTCTTTTTTTATCAACCATATTACATGCTTTGCACTTAACCAAATGTCCTACCTAAGCCATAAAGCTAATGGAACAGTTGTGATTGTTGAGTTTGTGGATGTACAAAATTCTAAGTATGGGGGTGTACATATTTGAGGGTTGGTTAATGTTAGGATGTTTTGTTATGTCTTATCATTGAAATTACCATGTTAATGTAGTTTCTTTTAATGTTAAAAAGGGAAAAGAAAGAAAGAAAAGAGAAAAGAGAAAAGCACAAAAAAGAAAAGAAAATGAACAAGAAAAAAAGATGAAAAAGAAAAAGAATGAAATTTTTTTGTTTAAATAACTTTATCAAAGAGGAAGTGCATATGAGTTTGCAAAGTTTTTTATGATTAATGCATCTTCCTAGAGTTGTTATGAAGGAGTTATTTGAGTATGTTGAATATGAGGTAGATGTTGGCTTAGAAAGTTCACTCTTGTGGTTTCAATGTATTATTGGCATAAATTGTATGAGTGATTCCTTCAGATTGGTATATGTTTCATATGGTTTGTGTGTAGGAGCTAAAAGGGGTTGTGAAATATAAATGTTATATTTGTCATAGCTGAAGGTACTCAATTTTTTATGAATGTCGCTTTGCTTCACTAGCTTTAATGGCTTTCATACTACTTGACCCAAATATATCTCACTTTATTTACCCACATTACAACCTTGAAAAGTCCTTTGATCCATGATTTTGCATGTGAACATTCTAGTTGGAAAAATGAAATGATATGCAAAGTTGGGGATTGTCATGATTATAAATGGTGTTAAGTGTACTCATAAATATATTTTAGTTAAACACAGTTTCCGAGTCTGTCATTAGATTGCTCAGTTTTTAAAGGTATTAAATGCTGATTGATTATGAGTAAAAGCTTGAAATGTTGACATCTCGCTATGGTTTTTTAAAGTCACTCATCTTTGCTTGGGATTATATATTCTTAGAACATATGGGAAATAAGTCAATGTTTTTGGGTCTTTAAGCTTAATTTTAATCTTTTGCTTGAGGACAACCAAAAGCTAAGTGTGGGAGAAATTGATAGGTGCTTAATTGATTATGAAATTATTCCATAACACTTGACGATTATTGATATGAATTTGATTAAGATAGTCACTTTGAATCATATGTGATTTTAGGCACAATTCAGAAGCAAGGAAGTTAAAGTGAGTCGAAAGCATGATATTTGAGTCATTTTTCAAAAATTAATTATCACTTATTTTCTTAGAGCAAGAAGAAGAAAATTAAAAGACAAGAAGAAGATTAGAAAAATCAAGCACAAAAAAGAATAATTAAAAGTGCTTGCTAGAAAAATGAAGAAATAATAAGAAAGTAAAATAACATCGCAGATGGGAAGCTGAAAAGGACTAAAACGGCAGCACAACCAAGAACAAATCATATAGCCTAATAAAGAAAATGTAGCAGCATGATAGAAGCAAGCAGGAAACGCAAACACATTCCACACCAAAATGATGACGCATAGCCTGGTAGGGAGTTTTATCAATAGAAAATGACAATGTAGAGAAGGGCGTGAGGTTTGCAAGGGTTTTTTGCATGAACAGTAGCATGGTCCAAGGAGTTTATTTGTCACATCTCCAAACAGTACCGAGGAACTTGTAAGAGAGAAGAGTAACGGTACGTTAGACAGAGAGAAAAGAAAAGGAGACTTGAATAGTAGGTTTGGACTGAAAATTTATTGACAAGCAGTAGCATAGCTAGAGAGGAGAATAGTAGAAAGAAGAGAGCTACGGTAGTGAAGAGCAAAAAGGGGTTTCAACTAGGAAATGAGGGCTGAAGCATTTTCTTTGAAGAGACCCATGAAACGCTAAGTTTCTGATGCCAGTTTGAAGGTGACATTGACGCTAACAACCTAGGTTAAGCATTTTTTATTATTTTTTTGTTTCTTTCTCTCATTAGAAATTGATTATGTTATCTTGTATAGATTGATTGGGTATTTAAATGATGATGATTTTAATGATCTATTGATTTTTTTAATGAAAAACCCATTGCTAAAATCAAATGCAATATGTAATCGTTGTATTCCCAATTTACGTGTGGCAACTAATGGTTCCGAATCATTAGAGATAACGTAACATAGGTTAAATAATTCGAGCTTGTGTGATTATTGCCTAGATTAGTCTATGTTTTGCATTTATAAGGCAGTTATCTGGATAAACTTTAAGAGCTTATTCTAGGTTTCCTAATAGCTAGGGTTAATTAACGAGCACTTCTTAATTAACTAAGATCTAAAGAAAAATTAGGATTAATAGAGCTTGTTGTTAATGTACAACCAATAATTGCAAAAAGAGATAAAAGAACAACAAATCAATGAATTAGGTCTAGATTGAGCTAAAGAATTAGATCCCTACCGAATTCTCTGATTTTATGATTTTTTTTGCATATTTTCTTTAATTTGTTTTCATTAGGTTTACAATATTTTATCTTCTTATTAAATCTAAAACCCCCTATTACCTAAGCATCAATTAGTTTCATTTCATAAACTAATCGAATACTCCCTGTGGATCCACCTAGACTCACTATTACTACAGTAGTAGTCTAGTTATTTTATTTTGACTGGCATTATGACATGCCTGTCAAACTTCAAATCCCAAATATGAAGAATGGCATGAAGATGATCTCACCCTTAACTGTTGGATTACAGGGACTCTAAAAGAAGAGTGTATGTTCCTCATAGTTGGTTGTAAAACTGCTCAGTATATATGGGTGGTACTTGAAGAGACTTTCTTAAGTGCTATAAAGGACATGGAATTCCAACTTAAGGACAAACTTCAAAATCTAAAGATGGGGAGTCGATCACTTCAAGAGTATCTCAAAGAATTCAAGATGTTATGTGACTGTCTTACAGCTATACACAAACCTGTTGCTGAAGATGACAAAGTACTAATGTTCTCAAAAGGCCTTGGCTCAAAGTACTCCATTGTTATAACTTTAATGCTTACTAAGCATTAAAGTTATAACAATGTAGTACTTTGAGCTAAGCAACCTTATCCTACTTTTGCTCATTTTTTCAATGCTATTGAAGTATATGACATTTAAGAAGTGGTTGATCATGAGAACTCTAACGTGGTTGATCAAAATACTACCTTTGTTGCTTAACGAGGTAGGGACAGCAATAATTGAGGCTAAGGACATGGTGAGCATAGGAACAACTTCACTTCACAAGGTCAAGGATTTAAGCAAGCTTGACAAAATCAACAAGTTCATTCTCAGAACCAAAGTTCAAATACTATAACCAATGAAACTTCAAGACAAGGACAAAATAGGCGTACACATAGCTCAATAAAGGAACAATATCAGATTTGTGCAAGGTATAACCATAAAGCTCTTGAATGTTTTTATAGGTATGATTATTCCTATCAAGCCCAACAAGATCTTCCAGAAGCACTAGTTACTATCAATTTGAATAAGACAGATGATGATCAATAGTACTTTGTTGAGAATGGAGCAATGACCCATATGACAAATGATATAGGTAATTTAGATAATATATCATAGTATAAGGGATCTGACAAGATTATTGTTGCTAATGGTGGCCACATGGATATAACTCATATGGGTAAAATAGCAATGAGAACGGATAATGGAAAATTAAAGTTAAAGAATGTATTAGTTATGCCAGATCTAAAACAAAATTTTCTTTAATTTATTAGTTGGAAAAAGACAACTCTTACACTCTGGAATTTATTGACACAAGTTTTATTATTAAGGATAGAGAAATCAACACAATAATGGATAGTGGGAGTAAGCGGGGAGACTTGTATACTTGTTAGGGTAAGAAAACAACATTTCAAACATTCACTGTGATGAAGTATGGAAGAGCACCTGAAGAAGTATGACATGAACGAACTTGGACACCTTAGCTCAAAGACATTGCACTTTTTAAATTCCAATAAAAGTATTAATGTTAGTAATTGGAATAAGAAAAATTCAGTTTGTGTTAATTATCAGTTGAGTAAGAGTTATAAACTACCTTCCACATCTCGTAATCAAGTTGCTGATTTTCCGTTGGAAAAGGTTCATTGTGATCTTTAGGGACCTGCACCGATTATGCCTTCTCAACGCATGTAATTGCATGTTTACGTATGCTAAGTTTTAATATTTGTAACCTCGATAATACTGCAAGTGCACAGATTTTTCGCGTAGTACCTAAGGTATTGATCCCACGAGGAGAGTTAATCTAATCCTAAAATCTAAGGTCAAACTAAATCATAATAATTTAAAATAAATAACTAAATCAGAAAACTAATTAATCAAGCAATCAATTACGAGAATTTAATTTTATAAATATAAACAGGATAGCAGTTTGCACAACCCAATTGAAAATTAACCTAGGAGTACCAATTGAAAGAAAAGGGGTTTTATCTGACCTTAACAAAAATCTAATTGATTATAAGATTATCGAATTACCAGGTTTAGATGATCCTAGGGTGGATTGCTCTCTCACGAGTTATAATCTTTAACCTAATGTATAATCCTTAATTTAAATTATGGAATAGTAATCTCTTGATTCAAAATTTACCCAAAACCTAAACAGTTCTGAAATTGTCTAAAAGCCTACCAAAAACCTATGTACAATCTCTCACTACACAAATTTAACAGTTTTATTCAATTGCTTATCTATCAAACTACCTAGCTTTCGTTAGCTCAGTTTGATGATATTCACTCAGTTCATCATCTCAGTTTATTACTGGATTATTAAGCACAAAAATTGAATCACTAATAACTCAATAAAAACACAATAAATCAAATTTCATTAATATCAAAGACAAAATCCCAAAGGGGAGTTTAGACAATATCCTCAACACTCAACAATTTATCATCTATGTCTATCTCAATTTCTATACAATTGTAAGAACGAAATAAACCAGAAATAGCTTGGAATGGATTATAATGGAGGTCGCGACAATGGGAAACCTCCTATTCTAGGAAATACTTCACGTCAAGCTTCTTCTCCATGTCTCTCTTCCT
>JANIIA010000010.1:6831983-6847793 GCA_027478495.1 Erythroxylum alaternifolium | reverse complement strand
TGAAACTTTAAGGAATAAACTGCATTGATATAGGTAGATTTAGGCTAAGTGGTCTTCATAAAAGTTGTAGATTATTCTTTTAGCTTTCTAATGATATAAAGATTGAAATTTTTGGACTTCAGACGCAAGAGTTATGGCCTTTATAAGATATCAGTATTGGTGTACAACTTTTGAATAAAATGTTAATCTTTACTTAAATGATTAAACTGTATCGAGACAGGCTGAATTAGACAAAATTGTCTTCATAAAAGTTGTAGATATTTTTCTTATCTTTCTAATGATATATAGTTTGTAATTTTTGGACTTATGAATTGAAAGTTATGTTGTTTAGAAATAAGGATGTATAACTGAAAAGTCGTGATCGTGACACAGTACGATCGCGACAATCCCAGAATTTCATAAAAGTCACGATCGCGATGAGTTGCGATCGCAATCGTCCCAAAAGTTTTCAAAAGGTCTCGATCGCAACAGTCCTAAAATTTTGCAAACTCGCGATTGTGACACAGTACGATCGCGACTCCCCTGTTTTTGTCTCCCTCTCACGGGCTTGAGAGATAAAAGTCATGCTCGTGACTCTTTTCTCTCCAAACCATTTGTCACAGGCGTGACTATGGGGAGTCACACCTGTGACTTTTCCTCTTTTGAATTAAGTTGCAAACTAATTCTTTTAACACCCAAATCAATTATTCTTTGATCACTTTTGCTATGAAAAATTTTTCATTAAATTGTTGGGTATTATTTTTACTTCTCCTATGAATTTTGTTTATTTAATATAATTATTATCTATTTCTTTTATTTTGATATTATCCATTAATTGTGTATCCTATTAATAATTAATTGTTTATATTAAATTATTTTTCTAAATAATTTAATTTTATGTCTAAAATCATTCTATGACATTTTAATTACTATTTGCTTATATTAGAAAAGTCCCACTATAAATTTTCCTTGTCTAGACTTTAATTAAATTTAAATGTTATATTTTATGTTATTGAAATGTTCCCAAATATATTTATTATTATTTCAAATAAATCTCAATGGTGATATATAGTCGCCATAAAATCCATATGGAGACCTAGGGCCAATATGTTGGTTAAAGTTGGGCTGAAATGGTGATGAAGAAGAAGTGAATTAATGTAATAAGTTGTGTAATTGATAAATGTAGCTTAAATGAATGGAGTTGGTTTGAATGGAGTGGTGGAACGTGCCATTGAGTGGAAGTGTTACTATATGACATAATAGGGGCATAAATTATTATGATAAAGTCTTGAAAATATGACTTGAAAGTTATGCACTTTTAAGTGTTTGATAAATTGCTTAGGCGAACTTGGCTTAGGATTTAAGGCCTTATAATGGTAAGCATTGGAAAACATTTTCATGTTTACTTATAGTGAACTTGGATCGATGCTTAGGTTGCGAGAAATGGCCTAATGTGCTTGGATAAAGATGTGATTAATTATGGTTTGAAATGAGTAAGTATTGAATTAAAGGCATTAAATGCCTTAGGAAATGCAAAAGAAAAGCTAATGTGACTAGTAAGGAAGTAACCATGTGAGGCATTTAATGGTCAAATTCTATAGCTTAAAGGGAGTGATGAATCAAGGAGTTTGTCGGACTGTTGAAATTAAGAGAGTGTATACCTTCTTTTGAGGTGAGCTGGGAAAACCATATTTCTCAAATAGAATTGGAACATCCTAAGACATGCTGAATGAATCGTATGTGAATTTTGAACATAGGTAATGTAGGATAGAATTGAACTTCAAATGGATGCTAATATGCCTATGAATTTAAGAAACAATATTGTTTTGAATAACATTTTGTACTTGGAGTGCAAAAGATGACGTTTATTGCATGAAATAATGTTTTGAAATTTACATATGTATGATCGAGTCATATTTGTTGCGTATGTGTGTCCTTTTTGGCTTAGAGTCATCACAAGGTTTCATTTCATCGGTTGGACTGAAGCTTTACTTGATTTTATACTTAAAATTTGAATATGATTTGTTTTGTGATTATGAGCTAACGATTGGCCAATCGTGTGTTGGGCATAATTGATTTAGCAACCCCCGTACCCTTGACACTGGTACATAAAAGTCGAGTCCCCATATCGACACCTTTCAATAGGACTTGTAGGTGATTCCACACCTAAAGTCTGGACACCGATGAGGTCATCACCTAGGGTCATGACGCTTTTATCGACTGTAGTTCGGACTCACGATAGATGAAAGTCGAGTCAACACCTAGGATCGATAGTTGTGCACGCTAGTTTGGTCAACTAGTGATGTCACTCATATTGTTTTGGCTTACCTTGATATTTGTTTTCTGACGACATTTGATGCATACATGTGATGTTTTTTATGCTTTTGTGTATTAGAACTGGAACCTATGTTCACTGGATAAGTGAATTAATAGGCTAGGCCTATATGGTTCCTAACCAATATACATTGAGTCATAGGCTAGGCCTATATGGTTCTATATGTTGTATGTTCACCTTATAGGATATCTATACCATCTTGGTGTGTATTGAGTTCTATTCGCGATATATGCTTTTTCTGCTCACTGGGTACATAGCGTACTCAACCCCCTCCGCTTTCCAACCATGTAGGTTAATTTAGTGAGCTTGAAGCTCTTTGAGGATTGTACTATCTTTTGAAGTTTTCGGGACATTACTACGCGTAGGTAGCCTCTATTTTGTAGTTTTGTTGCTTAGTGGCTCATGAACTGTTTTCTTTGGGTTGGTTATGTGAATATGCTTTATAATATTATAAATTTGACTTTGGACTGTTTAAGAATTGTATAAGACCTTATGTATGATCGTTGATATTGTTGTTGGGATTGCTTTGAGTGGACTTTAAAGTCCTGAAGTTATGGTAAAATTTTTGGTGTGAATATAGAAATGTTTAAAATTGTTTGCAGGTTTTGGGATTTTTAAAATACAGTCGTTGCCTTGCCCAAATTTTTTAAAATAAAATAATAATAATAATAAATATTTCCATAATGAGGAGAAGATATTCAATTAGCCTTACATAGTTAGATTAACGACACTGTTAGTGTCCTTAGCCCGAGTATGTTGTAGTTATCATAGGCCCAATGTGGTACCGGGTCGTGACAACAATGGTCTGTAAAGGATTAACGAAATCAATCGTTTTGGAAAATTCATTGATTCTAATGACTTAGTCTGGTCATTCAGGTATGCTTGTGTTCGAATTTGGGTTAGTTATACGATTTCACTAAACTAGCAATCTAAGTTTTATAATTATTGTGTTTTAGGTGAAACACATCATATTAGGCAGTTCATCTGATCAAGTTGTCTTCCATACTAAATATGGGGACTCATTCACTGTATCCTCTAGAAGTTTAGATATAGTAAAGAAGTTGTTGGAAGAGGGTGTCAATAACCTTACACTTGAGGGAAGATCTTTCACTATTTTAATTGGTGCTTTCGAACGTGCAAGGACCCTTCTTGAGAATCCAGACTTAGAAAACTCATTTACCTTTACCAACTCTCATGCCATTTGAAATGCAAAAAAAATAATTATATCATTGTCATTTATTGATGGAAGGATCCAGATATAGGAAACTCATTTACCTTTACTAACTCTCATGTCATTTGAAATCAAAATGATAGTTATATCATTTTCATTTATTAATGGAATCAACTAAACTCAGCTTTAAACTTTATTTATTGTTCTATATGTAAGAATTTTTAAAACGACCTCTCTACTAGTTAGGGAGAAGCCTGGGTACTATTATCGTTATTATTATTATCGTTCTATGTCTGGAAGAATTATTAAACTTCTAATTAAAGTTTGTACTACTTACCATATATCATTGTATTATATTGATACAATTTCCAAAATTTTTATAAATAATTATTTTACTGTTACTAAATATTTATGATTAAGACTAGTTGTTAACTTAAAATTACAATATTTTTAGCATTGTTAAATTTTAACATTTTTTGTTCACAAATATTTTTATGTCCAAAATATAATTACCTTTCATATTTTAAATAACCTACCATGTATTTTTCAACAATATGTTTTAAACATTAAAAAACAACTTCACAACAAAATATATCTTAACTAGGACAGATTATAAAAAAGTCAATTATAATTAACCTTAACGACAATTATTGTCTACACTTAACATTAATAACCTATCTTCCAAATATTATTAATTTTAACAATACTATCACATATAAAATTTTATCAATATTCCCTTAAAAACTTTTGGAAAAAAATTAAGATTCACTTTTACTGATGAAATATACCACCGTCACTATATCCTAGTTCATTTGCGATAAATATAGCAAATGGTCACAATATGTGCAGCAAACTGCCACGCTTAGGCAACTCATCACTAGACATTACCGACAAACTATAATAATAATCGCCAATAGTGAACATTCCGCGACCATTTCTATTTAACGTCGCTCTATATTATCTTCGCATGACCTTGTGCGATGATTAAGTCAATCGTTGTAAAAAAAAGAATGCACTCGTCGACACAATTTATTTTTTTGTCACTATTTTTTCTAACAATTACTGACGTTTTACCGAAATCGATGCTAATCTCGTTGACTTACAACACATATGGCGACAATAATTTCTATTCATCGATAATTGTTTCTTTTTTACGATGAAAGTGATTAGATCTCATTAAAATTTGTTATTATTGTGACGATATCCTAAAGTCGTTTTGGTTAAAAGACGTAAAATCTTTAATTTTTGCCGATGAATTATTAAAGCACCGCCAAAATGACCCTTTTAAGGACGATTTATGGATCGTCTCCAAAAAATTCGTTGTTAATACGCATATCTGTTGTAGTGCATGCATTATATGGCACATATCATGGATCCCTGTGCCTAATTACTCAAGACACAATGTGGGATATGAGCACCTCCCTAGAACATTGATCCTATAAGATATTGTGTCTCAGGAAATGGTGCATATAAAATATGAATCTTACTGTCCCACGTAGTATTAAGAAACGACCAGTGTCCCAATCCACATGCTAATATATAAAACTAAGGTTAAGAAAAAAACTAAGACATGACTGTCTCTAATGATCAGTCTGTTCTACAACACATATATGTACATGGTTTGCAACATAGACATGTTCCCAGCCATTTTGAAAGGGGAAATGATGGGAATCATTTTGAGGAGGGGAAATGATGTTAATCTATCAACTCAAGCTATACCACCATATACATGGGAAAGGCATGAGGAGGGGCTTAGAGTATTTGCAAAAGATTAAAGTTAAGCACCAAAAAATAACTTAGAGATTACGGTTGTATAACATAGTCAACGTCTTACTCAAAAACGAATCGACGATGGTCTTTTGATTGGTTTTGCAAATTTAATTTCTAGTACCAAATAGTTATTGAAGATCAATGTGTAATTGGTACTGGACTCAATGTTTGCTTCGTAGACTAAAAGCTCTAAAACAAAATTAGCACAATTATTGGCCAAAACAGCCATAAAAACTCATGTTTCTAATTTCTTAGTGTTTTGTTATTTCAAGTTATAATTTCCCTTTTAAACTCTAGTACTAGTGTCTTTATTTTTTTAGTGTTTTATGCACATAAAGGGTTGTCTGATTGACAAAATTTAAAGTAAAAGATTATTACTCTTAAAAAAAAGACCTATATAGAATCTTAAGAGTAACTCTTATGATAGGTTTTCTATTAATAATCAATCTTATCTAACTTATTAGTGAGGATCAATCATAGAATCCTATCACTTTCAATCTATTCCTTTTTCTTTTTTTTTTGTAGTGTAGCGATTCATTTCCTTCTTTGAGTGTTTTCTTGGTTGCATTTTGGAATCAACCTATTTTTGATAGAACGCTCCTAAATTCTCTTGTATTGATATCGAATTCCATTAGTCCTATTATTAATAGTTGTATCATCATTAGAAAATGAATTAACAATAATTAACGAAAAATAGAATTTTTTATTCTAAAATATTTCATAATTTTAGTTTAATTATATTGATGTTTTGATTTATATTTAAATAATATTTTATTATTAATAAAATTTTTATTCATATTTGTTGTATATGGATTGAATATTAGTGGTTGAATATCTTTGTAATGGTTAAATATATGGTCCAAACTTTAAAGTAATTATTATAATTTACTATAAGTATATATCTGTTGTAGTCATTCAATTCCACTAAGGAGTTTTGCAAGCGTTCAGGACTTGAAATCAATTTAGATAGGAGTATGTTGTATGTTTATTCTGATGTGGAATCCTATGCAAGATTGAGATCCTTAACTGATTTGAGTGCACAACAATTACCTTCTAAGTATTTGGGAGTTCCTATCTCTTCCAAGAAGCTTACATACCAGGATTATTTACCTTCACTGGAGAAATATAAAAGGAGAATCAACTCCTGGAAAAACAAGTCCCTTTTATACGTTGGTAGACTGGTTCTTATTTCTTGTGTTTTGAGGGGTCTTCACACTCATTGGAGTTCCCGTTTGTTCCTTCCTAAGAATACCATACAATAGTAAACAAAATGCATCAAAAAATTTTATTGGGCAGGAAGTGCAGAGTTAAGGAGATCAAAAATGGGATCAGCTATGTTGGAGCAAGCAGGAAGGGGGTTGGGCATTATTTCCTTGCAGATAAGCCAGAGGGTGATGGTAGCTAAAATAATATGGAGATTATTCCCTCTAGTCTAAATGGATAATTGAAAGGTATATCAAACATCTCAACTTTTGGCAAATTTAGGAAAAAAAAGAAAGAATTCTCCTGGTTTTTCATCCAAGTGCTTAGGAAGGTGGGAGTTCTATACCTTTATCAAAATTCACATTGGCAATGGTTGTGCTAGCTGATTTTGGTATGATAACTGAGCTCTACAGTGTCCTTTATTCCTTAGGGAGAAATCTCTTCACTCACATCTAGAATTCCCCAATAGGCTAGAGTTAAGGACATGATTTGGCAAGAAACTTGGTCTATGGAATTCAAGGGAAGTGAAAGAATTAGGACTTTCTTACCAGATTATGCTCCTAATTCCTCTCATAGTGATAGTTTTCACTGGCTACTAAACAATGGAGGAGACTTCACTAATCAATCCTGTTTGAGGGCAATAAAACCTCAATCTCCAAAGGTTAATTGGTATAACATAGTATAGAAGAATGCCTCGATACCTAAGTTTGCTTTCCTCAAATTGCTATTAGCATGAGGCTCAAAACTAAGCACATACTTTTTGGAATGGAATATGCATGCTCTGTAAAATATTTCTGGAATCTATCATCAATTATTTTTCCAATGTCAGTACACTAAAGTCATTTGGAGTAGAATGCAACATATGTTGGGATTTTATTACCCTTATCAACAATGGCAAAACATCTTTACATGGGCGACAATCTGTGCAGGAGAAAGGGTAGAGAAGTCTTCAATCTATCTCTAACTTGTTTAGTGTATACCATATGGAGGGAAAGAAACAACTAATTGTTCAAGAATACAAAAATGGACAGTCATGAGTTAGCTCACATAATTTGTTGTTTGATAAGGGAAATCATTTAGTTTCATGTTTAGGCTTCCTTGAATTCATCCTTGAGAAGAAGATGAAGCTTAGATCTTAGCTACATGAGAATTATTGATTGGATAACAATTATGTGGTGTTTGTTGCCTTTTTCCTAGTTAGAGTGAGCTTGTCTTTGATGTAATCTTACATTTGTCATTACTTTTGTACCCGACCCTTAATTATGTTTTAAAAAATCTTTTACTTTAAAAAAAAAAACGTAGACTTTTAACTCCGGAAGAGCAACATACAACATGAATAGTAGTGTACTATCAAAAGTATATACGAATAAAATAAAGTTTAATAATGATTTTACAATTTCCACTAGACATGAATTTGACATTGGCGTGGCTTGTAAATGAGGATCGGGATACCGCAAAACCATCGCAACGTAAGTGTTCATGTGGTTAAAGCATGATTGTATTGCGAGGACCTAAGGACAGGATCAGTCTGGAATAGCATATTAGTATTGAGAGCAGTTGATACGATCAGGGCCAGAGATACCAGAACTGAGAGTGAAGACAATCCTAGCATTATTCCGTGCGCAAGAGTGCCCTTCACCTCTTGTGCATAATCTACGGAGGCCAATGCCAGTGTTGTCAGTGGAAAGGAGTATGCCCACCATGCTACGTTGAACTTTTTCGTTGATTTTCTGAACAGGGTTGGCCTACAAGCCTGTTAACCAAGCAATAAGAAAAGTTGTCAAATGTGTGTTGAGAGTGCATTTTGGAGTGACTTCTATTTTTCAAGTTTTTATATCCGTGAAATTGTTATCGTCTAGAAGCAATATGCTTATTAGCACTATTAAGCTGAAAAATTTTTTTATTTGCCATCTATTGTGATTCAAGTTGAAGAAAATCAAAACGGTATAAGATTACCAAAGAGAAGAATAGGAACAAGGAGAGAAAGAAAAGCATCTTCGATAAGTTATCAAAGCTCCCTGAAATGGAGTCCCAAGCCAAGCTGGCCATGCTTGGAGCAGCAAAAAACAAGAAGAAAGCAGGTCTTAGCATTGTTGGTAAGCAATTGCCCCTTGATATTCTTTGATAGAGAGTAACAAAAAGCACCAGATAATGTGCCATGCCCAGTGAAAACATAAAAACAGCAATCTCTCCCCACCCATTTTTTGCCGCTGCCTGTCCTCCAATTAGGTTACCTATTACTGAAAGCTGACTTGTCGGATTCCCTACGGCTGATAAGGACCTCTTCCCCTTAGTGAACCACTGCCCATAGATTTTGACATCTAGAATTAGTACCGGAATAACAAATGCGCACCAAAGAGCTAGATAACAACTCGCTTTTGGTGTGAAAAATGGTGATGACTGAAGCAAAAGAAGCCAGGAAATCCAAGGTGCAAACAGATAGTTAACTCCTACGTGATCTAAGAACTCTGCCTTGACCTTTTCAAAGTGAAACAAGCATCTAAGCATGTAAAGAAGACAGAGTGAGGATAATGTAAAGAGAGCTAGTGACCAAAGAAAAACAAAAGTCGCAGAAGGTAAGGCTCGAAAAGCACGCCGCAGGGGATGTCCATCTTCTTCTGAGTCCCCTAATATTTTCCACAGCAATGCTTGGCTGCACAAAGATAGACCTATTCTGAAATAACCAGCATGAAACCCAGCCAAAACTGATAATAGTGATTCCTTGATAATAAATACATAGCCACAATGGGATGAGGATATTTCCGTAGAGTTCCCAATGGCCAATACGATATGGGATTTAGACTTCATCTCATCTACACTATTTTCCATGCTTGAAAGGAACAACACAAGTGAACTCACGAGTTATGAAGCTTTCTATAGATATTAAAAAGCTAGCTTTGATGAAGGGGAATGAAAATACAAGGATTGAGTTGGTTAGAGGGCAATGTTCATTGAAATGAGTTATGCGTGATCCAGGCGTTGAGAGGGATATATTAACATGTATGAGGATTAAGGCGGCTGACTGGGGTCGCCTTTTTGGTCTTGGCATGTCATGAATCCATATGAGTAATTTTCAAGTCTTTACAGCTGGACCCCGTGCACTTTGGGACCCCATTTGTCGCATCAGTTTCGTACGCACATCACTTTCACAAGTTTCCACTTCAATTTTTCTCTTTTATATGTTGTTCCTTTGCGAATCTAAGAACTCTATATTCCCCCTTTTGCAACGTCATGTAGTATAGATCTCGCAATAGTCACACAATTGGTATAAAACATTTATCTGTGTACTTTAATGCATTTAATTTATTTTTCAGTGGCAGTCCATCTAACAAATTGTTAAGAAATCGGTTCACAGAATACTTTGAAATTAATTCCACACTAACTCGGATCCGCTACAATATATAAATAAGTGTAAAACCATTAAATGCAACGAGTCCGCTTAAAATATTTTCATTAGTAAAAGCTTGCATGATTATTGATTAGAATAACATGTCTTGTTAATCATTAATTTGACTTTCACACTAAATCTAGAGACCTTGTTCTAGGTTGTTTAATAGTCATTTCTAATTAAAGAGATTGTTTTAATTAGATACAATGTAACGAAAACTGAGATTAACTTTGTTGATAATCTATGGTTAATAGTTTCAAAGAGGGGGATACATATCAACATTTCAATTGATTATGCATATTCATGTAAAGGTTGAGACTGAATTGTGAACTAGACTTAAACCTATTAATTACTTCTTATGAATCTCTTTTTTTTATTTAATTTGTCTTTTGTAGTTTAATTTCATTTACTTGAATCAATTCAATTCATCCAAACCCCCAACCGTATTGCGCTTAATTATTAGTTTGTTAGAAATCTCAATCATGCACTCTTTGTGGATGTGATCCTATTCTCACAATTACTGTAAGTATCATTTTTATATATAGGTTTTAATTTTTTTGTGTGTTTGACATGAATCTTAATTTGGCAATATTATTAGGGGGCACAGTTGATTTAGTTTTTGGTATTTTATATTAATGGTGTTTTGTATATTTTTTTATAATTAATTTTGTATATTTGTTTCTTTATTGTTTTTATGTTTGTAAGTGTTTGTGTATCATAGTGACTAGGTCTCCTTGTCTAGATGCTTTACAATTTGATCAAGAGAATAAAAGAACATTGCGAAGATTGTGTAAGGAAAACAAAACAACTTAAGGAATATAACAAGGAATTGATTTTGAGGAAGCTATAGCCAATCATAGAACTCTAAGGGACTTGGTTGCGCCATACTTGAACCTAGGACCTTTATACATTACTTTCCTAAATTTTGTTGAGCATACTACTTTTGAGCTTAAGCCTGATTTGATACATCTTTTGCCTAATTTCAGATCTAAACATCTTAAGGAGCTCGAAGTAGTTTTTCTTAGAATGAAACCTCCGGGCATGATAGAAGAGCAAATTATGTTAAGAGCTTTTCAATTTTCACTAAAAGGATTAACAAAAGATTGCCTTTTGATTCATCTGCAGTGAGTGTTACCATATGGACTGAAATGAATGGGCTATTTTTGAAGAATTATTTTCTAGTATTTAAGATAAAAAGCATGATAAATGAAATTTGTGGAATGAAGCTACGTCATAGATAATCCCTTTAGGAGCATTGGAGTGCTTTAAGATATTATGTGTTAGATGTCGTAATCACAATATCACGAAGCAACTCCTTCTCTTATATTTCTATAAAGGATTATTTCATATGGATAGGAGTTCGGTAGATGCAGCAAATGGTTGAGCATTAGGTGAAAAGACTCCCAAGTAGGAAAGAACTTTAATTGAATATTTATTGACAAACTCATAACAATTTGGCATTCGCAATGAAGTTTGTAAAGTTAATGAGGTAAATAATTCAGCCATTAAACATCATTTAAATGAACTAAAATCTTTTGTTAGAAAGATTGTTATAAGGTAGCACAGGTGAAAGGTTGTGGGCTATATTCCAATGTGAATCATCTGATAAATGGTTCACCAACTTTAGGGAAATATGCAGTATGTTAATGTTGTAGGAGGAAACTTTTCCTAATAGTACAATCCATATTTCCCATACCTATAACCCAAGTTAGAGAGATCAACCAAACCAGATTTATGGGGGAAATAAGCAACATAACTACTTCCTAAATAGGTTGTAAGGTGCAAATAAATTTTAAACTAAACTATGAGCTTCTTCATCCAACTCATGTATGTCATTGGAAAGTACGGTTAAATATTTGACTATTAATACTTTGCAATCCCAATAGGATGTAAAATAGTTTTAGCAGGAGACAGGATCTCAAATTTAACAGACAAGGTCTAACATTTAGAATTTAAAGAACTAGGTGAGTCATGATAATTGCTATCAACCTCTTTGAACCTCAAAATGGAGGAAAATTTTCATCTTAACCTAAAGTAAAGCTAAACAACATTAACATGACAAACTTAAATAGTGGTAAGAAGCTTGAGGATCCTAAGAGGAGCCCATTCAGAATGAGTTAAAAGAAGAAGGAGATCCCTCATCTAGTTCAAAGTTAAATTTTAAATCTCCTAATGTGATTAAGACTAACCCCCACCTTTTCTAAGTAGGTTAGTGATGTAAAATAAGGAGGAAAAGGATAAGGGGATCTTGGAAAATTTTCAAAATTTGGAAGTATATGCCTGTTCTAAACGCAATCAAGTAGGTTCCAAGGTATGTAAAATTCCTTAAGAAATTATATGCCAATAAGAGCAAGATGAAAGGTAATGAGAAGGATATGATGGGTGAGAATGTTTATGCAATCTTTTAGAAGAAATGTACCAATAAGAGAAAGTCAAGAGGTAATAAGAACATTATGATGGGTGAGATTGTTTATACAATCTTTAAAAGAAATTACCACAAAAGTGTAAGGTTCCACTTATATTAAATATTCTATGTAAGATTGGTAACATTGTAAATAAGATAGCCATGTTAAATTTAGGAGCATCGATCAATGTTATGCTTCATTTTATTTATTTTTCTTTAGATAATTGTGTTAATGCTTACCCAGATAGAGTGGTTGAGGGTGTCCTAGTGCAGGTGAGTGAATTAATGTTTCTTTTAGATTTTTATCTAGTAGATATAGATGATGATATTTTCTTTAGGCCCAAACCTATGTTATTAGGGAGACCATTCCCTAACACTAACCTAACTAAGATAGATGCTTGTGAGGGCATCCTCATAATGGAATTTGATGGGGGAAGTGATTTAATTTAATATTTTTGATGCATGAGACATACTCAAGATGATTATTTTATTTTTTATTAATATGGTTAGTCCTTTAGTGTAGGAAGTTTTAAGTTCAATTGTTAAAGACAAATTAAGTAGTTTTAACCATGCATCTAAAGTTAGAAGTTACTAATAATGTTGAGTTAGGAGATGAGATAATTGTGATATTAGCTACCTTACATTCCTTAAAACTAGCTCCTAAGAGGAATGAACTTGCTGCTTTTATACAATTACCTAAATTGTACTAGAGGTTATTACCTTTTCACGTGCAAGTACCTAATATGGAGTTAAAACCACCACCCTCTAACTTGAAATATGCAGACTTTTCCAATGATTATTTTAGCAGAGTTGACATCTAATCAGGAAGATAAATTAGTTCATATGTTAAGGAAGCACAAGAATGCCATTTGGTGGACAATTACAGACATTAATGGAATAAGCCCTTATATTTGCCTGTATTGGATTTTGCTTAAGGAGGGTGCCAAGTCAACTATACAGTCCCAATGTAAGCTATATCCTCTAACAATAGAAGTTTTGAGAAAGAAAGTATTAACGCTTTATGATAATGGATTACTTTATCTTATTTCAAATAGTAAGTGAGTCAGTCTAATGCAAGTGGTTCCAAAGAAATATAGGATCATAATAGTAATAAATTAGGATAGTTAGTTGGTTCAAACTCATGTGCAAGTAGGGTGGAAAGTTTGCACTGATTATAGGAAGTTGCATTTTATAACTTATAAAGACCAATTTCCCTTTCTAATTATTAATCAATTGCTTGGGAGTCTTATTGAACATTATTATTATTGCTTTCTAGATGGCATTTGAGGTTGTTTTCATATTCCTATTACACAAGAGGATCAAGAAAAGATGACCTTCATATGCTCATTTGATACATTTGCTTACTAAAATATGCCATTTAGTTTGTTCAATGTGGTCGATACTATGCATAGTGAGCACATTTTCTGAGTATGTTAAAAAGATAGTAGAGGTATTTATAGACAATTTCAGTATATATGATTCTTTTTTTGATAATTGCTTAGAAAATATTACACTTATTTTGAAAGTTGTATTGAAACTAACCTTATTCTTAATTAGGAAAAATATCATTTTATGGTTGACAAGGTATAACCTTAGGGCATGTTTTATCTTCTAGGGGCATAAAGGTGACAAATCTAAGGTTGATCTTATTTTTGTTTTGCTTTGCCCCTCGAATGTGTGGGAAGTTCATTATTTTCTTATCTATGTAGGTTTCCATAGTAGGTTCATTAGGGATTTCTCGATGACAGCCTCTCTTTTACATGAGTTATTATAATAAAATGAAACTTTTGAGTTTGATGACAAGTGCAAGGAGACATCTGATAAGCTTAGGAGCTCATGACATCCACTGATATGTGTTTAATCGTTGATGCATTTAATCATTTGCACTTAGTGATTAATGACACGAAATTGCTTAAGATACTCACTTTAATTCATATATGATTTTAGGTACAATTTGGAAGTAAAGAAATTAAAGTGAGTCAAAAGCACTACATATGTGTAATTTTTTGAAGATCAATACTCACCTGTCTTCATAGAGTGAGACAGAGAAAATTAGAGCAAGAAGAAGACAGGGAAAAATCCTAATTGCTCATAGGTAAAGAAGTAAAAAAGAGAAGCTCACCATGGAAATTACATGTGCCATGCACATCTAATTAATGGAGCAACAGGTAGAAAAAAAGGGGAAAGAAGTTAAGCATAAAATGATAGCCTATGAGGAGGAAGCCAGTATTAAAACGGTAATGTCAGGAGAACGTTGGACCAAGCAAGGAGCAGTAAATAACAAGTAGAAATGACCATGCATAGCAAGTAGGACGTAAGAGAAGAAACGCAGACGTAGGCAGCACAACGTTTTGCTCAAAACATTACGCTGCCTACGTCTGCGCTTCTTCTCTTACATCTAACCTGCTATATGTGGTCGTTTCTACTTGTTATTTCAAAATGCACATCACGGGTTAAGTGAGGAATGAACAGTATACAGTGGACCAAAAACCCTTGAGTTTAATTATCCCATCAAGCTAAAGTGGAGGCTACCGGCAAAAGAAACAAAAGGATAGAAACGAAGAGAGGAGTGGTGATAGAAAAACAACAAAGTATGCGGCAGAGAGAAGAACAAAAGGAGGAGTGAATAGTAGGTGGTCTATTGATATTAAATTTTCACATAAGTGAATAGTGTAGTAAATAGTGAGTAAAGAAGATAATTGCGGCAGTGAAGAAGAAACAAAGCGGTTTCAGTTAGGGATGGAAATAGGGGCTAAGCTCTATCTTTTTGGGAGACCTATGGAAGGCTAAACGTCCCAACATTAGTTCGGAGGCGACATTGATGCTGACAACCCAGTTTAAGCAATTTTTTATTATTTAGTTGTTTCTTTCTTTAATTAGGAATTGGTTATGTTATCTTGTGTTTATTGGAATGGTTATTGAATGATGATGATTTTAATGCTCTATTGAATCATTTTTTCATGAAAACCCATTGCTAGAATCGAATGAAATACGTAATTGTTGTATTTTCAATTCATGTGTAGCGATAAATGGCTTCAAATCATTAAAGATAACATAATATAGGTTAAATAATCCGAGCTTGTGTGATTATTGCCTAGATTGGTCTATTTTTCTGATTCATAATGCAATTGTCTGGATAAACTTAGAGTGCTTATTTTAGGTTTTCCGATAGCTAGGGTTAATTAACGAGCACTAATCGCGATTGATAGAGCTTGTTGTTAATCTACGACTGATAATTGCCAAGAGAGATTAAAGAATAACAAAACAATGAATTATGCTTAATTAGGGTGTAGGTCAAGTTTGAACCAAAGAACCAGGTCCCTACCAAATTCCCCACTTTTATCATTTTTTCATATTTTCATTAATTTGTTTTCATTAGGTTTATTTTATTTTATTTTATTATTAAATCAAAATTTCGTCACGTTAGGAAAAGAAGGAGTCGAGCTAGCGACCCTAAACTAAGGTACTTCTTGGGAGGCAACCCAAGGAAACTATATTTCTTTTCTTTTAAATTTTTGCATTTATTATTATTATTATTATTATTATTATTATTATTATTA
>JANIIA010000010.1:6785096-6802394 GCA_027478495.1 Erythroxylum alaternifolium | reverse complement strand
AGTGGCTAATAAAAGTGTTTTTGATTTTCAGTGCATTGTAAAGTGTTCTGCTTTCAGTTTAAATGGACAAAGTGTTTGAAAAGAAAAGGTGGACACATAATAAGTGACAAGTGTAAAGCGTTTTAAAAAAAAATTATACCGACTTTTGCAAAGTGTTTAGTGATATGTTAAGTGATGTGACACGCCACCCTCGCGGGGCACGAATTCGGGTATCACTGTCGATATCGGGTTCGGGTCAAGCGGGAGTTGGGGTGTTACATATATTTTGAAAATACAAAGAAGATTAAGGCATGAGATGGGACAGCCCCATGCACGTGAATTTTGATGGTTAGTAAAACAAAGAGAGAGTAGTAAGTAGGAAAGCATGAAACGGCATGCAAGAGGCGTAAAACTATGCACCAAAATGACAACGGAATGCAGCAGTCCAACAGACCAAAATGTAGTGTGAGCAAACGTCTAACCAAGACATCAGCGAGAATTTTTAAATCGTGAACCGTAAAATGGACCAAAAATTAAATCACTAATTTAGAGAGTAGCGTAGAGAACAAAAGCGATAAAGAGAGGGAGACGCAGGCAGCATGTCACACAGACGTCCTGCAAAAATGCAGACATTTCAAGATATGGGATGCGTTTTTGGCCTAAGATGCATAGTAGCATAATAAAAAGGAGGCTTTTAAAATAAGCGTGAATAGAAGTGTGGCCAACAATATTAATTCGTCAAAACAATGAATATAGAGGGTAGCTTACGACAGAGAAGGGAGGTGTTGCTAGGGTGATCTTCGACTAGGCTATGCACCACGGGGCTGAAGCATTTTCTTGGGAGAAACCCATGAAGGGCTAGACATCCCGACGTTAGTTTAGAGGTGACATTGACACCGACAACCCAGGTTAAGTATATTTTACTTTTTTTTGTTTCTTTGTCTCATTAGAAATTGATTGTGTTATCATATGTTAATTGATTTGGGTTTTGTGTATAGATAATCATACTTTTGTTATTGCTCGATTATTTGTGTATGAACTTATTGGGTATTATGAAAGGATGATTTTAATGCATTCATTGAATTGTTTATTTGCATACCCATTGCTAGAATTTTGATATAATATGTAATTGTTATGTTGAAATTTATATTTAGCGACTAATGATTCATGATCATTAGGGATAGCATGACCTAGGTTAAATGATGATCATATGTGGTTGTTGCCTTGATTAATCAGTTTTTCTAATTCATAATGTGGCTGTAAAATTCAGTCTAGAGATCATATCCTAGGTTATTCAGTAGTTAGGTTTAATTAATGATCGTATCTTGATTAAACAAAACCTAAAGGAAAATTCAGGCTAATTATTAACCTATGATTAATAGTTGCTAGGAGAGATTTGAGAACAACAAATCCATGAAATATGCTTAATTACGATGTAGGCCGAGATTGAACCAAAGAATTGAGTCCCTATCAAATTCCCCATTTTTATCATTTTTCGCATGCTTTCTTTATTTTTTTTTTAGTCTAGTTTTATTTTATTTTCTAAATCCAAAACCCCCCAAACTTAAACACCAGTTAATTTCATTTCAACAACTTTGCACGCACTCTCTGTGGGATCAACCTAGACTCACCACTACTATAGTAGTAGTCTAGTTATTTTATTTTAACTAGCGTTAAGACGCCCTGTCAGGTACTAAACCAATTAGAGATTATTATTTAGGGTTTGCAATTATAACTCGAGAGAGAGTAATCATCCCTTCGATAGTCTAAAACCAAAATCTCATTAACATATAAATGACTAGGTTAGCATTGATGATAAGAAAAATCCCCTTTCTCATTATTTGGTAATTCTTCTTGTGTAATTTTCCATTGTTAAGTTGGTGGTGCTCAATTTGATTTCATTTGTGATAATTTTTCAATTCAATTTTCTATCAATCCATATTCCCGTGTTTACTTTTCTGTTCAATTTATTTTCATTTTTAATAATACTTTAAGTCTTAGATAACTTAGAATTAGATTAGTTCACCAACTCCTCGAGGGATCAACACCTCAAGTACTACTATTCACAACCCATGCACTTGCGGTAGTTTGAGGGCTTAAAAATTGTAAAACTTGCCCAATATCACCAGTAGGCAAAATCAAGATTTGAACTTAGATTTATTTATACTATGTTTTCTTTATTTTTGACTATTGATTTCATTGTTTAACTATGATTAGTGGCTAAAAATTTTCCATGTTTAGATAACTAAATTCCTAGTTTTACTTTTGTATAGATTAATGCAGTTTAATTTATAAATTGGATATATTTTTATTAACTGCCTTTGATTGTTTTTAGTGCATGATTTAGTTATGCTAGCAACTATATTTAAATTTAATTCATTTATGGTCGCCTATAGAGAGAGCTTGCATATGAGTGGACCATAACCTAGGCAACAAAGGTTGAACGGGGTGCTCATGAGAGACCACATGATCTTTCTAATGTTAAGGTGAAACCTTTCATAGAGTTTCATAGATTTAGCGCATTTAAAGAGTTGTTAGCTTAGTTAAGGTGAGGGTTAACCAATGAGAGAGTATATAGCTATATGTCAAGCAAGTACAAGTAACTGACTTAGAGATCTATTAGTCTAGTTAAATATATCAATTCTAAGTTAAATAGTTTATGAAATTAAAGTAAGAATAAGAGAAGCACTTATTCAAACATTTATTTCTAATTTAATTCTCTTTTGTTAATTTGCCTTGTTAGTGATTCTCTTTTTACCTATTTAGGTTTTATTTAACTTATAATTCTTTAATTAAAATAAATAAAAATCATTCTTTTATTTATTTATTTATTTATTTAAACTAGTTGGTAGTTTTAAAATGTCTAATCTAAACAACTCCCCCTATAAGGAATAACTCCTACTTACCACTATTTTACTTACTAAAAAAGGTAAACTTGCCTTCTTTATAGGTAATAAATTAGTAATAGGGAATTTATAACTTTGATGGAGAAAACAACCATAAGAAAACATAGCGTCTACTTTTTATCGTACAAGTTAACATATAAGAAAAGTAAACTAGGCAAAAAAAATAGAGAATTAAGATTAAATAAAAAGATAAAAAGAAAGAAATAAAAATATTATACTTACAATTCTTGAGTTTCCTAAACACCAAATTCTTTCCCATCAATGACGCTAAAAACTTGTTATACTAAGTTTTCCTTTTACTTAAGTTTTCTTTATTAAAAAGGAATTGCTCGAAAACTAAGTCAGTTACATCTATAATTGGAATAATATGATAATGAATAGAGTGTTGATCTTATGAGGAAGCTAAATGGATCTAGTGAACTCTCCTACTACTAAAAAGGCAAAAGAATTATATTGAAATTATTGTTAATATAATTATATAATAAAATATTAAAAAATAAACAAAGTGAAAACTAAAGGAATCAAAATAAGACAGTTAATCAAATATAAATTTAACTATAATCAATTCTTAGATTACTACTTCCTTTAGTATTGTCTTTATAGTCATGACTCAATAAACATATAAGATATTTATCAATTGGACCGGCAGAGTTTCCGAAGGTATAAAATTGCATTTCCTTGATATACCACCATTTATTCTTAAGTTGATTAACATGTATCTCAACCAAGTTAAAACCCCCAAGAATGTATTATGTTTTATAGAATTCAATAAAAGCTTCACCCTAACATTAAAGAAATCATGTAATATATATCTTGTTAGATTACACCCTTATAGCCAATTGGTAGGTTGCAATTTAAAGTATGATATTATTCATTTAACTTATCTAATTCTAATGAAAATTTATAATTATAACTGATAATGATTAACAACATTTTAGGAACTTAATGGGTCATACAAAAAGAACAATTTAAAAGAGAAAATTTAATTTAAATTAAGTTGGACTTAGTTATAAAGTTTGAGAAACTTCAGCAACCAAACATCATATATTTGATTTATTAAAATTAAGTTGTAATTATAATTAGAGTTAGAGTTAGAGTTAGACTTTAATTAGTTAGGAAGTTTGATTTTAATAAATAAGAAACTCTAATATCTTTTTCTATAAATAAGAAAAAAGATATAAAATAGTTATCACTCCAATATTTTACTCTTAAATGTTTGAGTTCTTTTTTGTTATTTAAGGATATTGTTAAAAGCTTTAAACGTGAAATGGTCATGGTTGATATCACAAGAAGAAAATTTTACAAGAGTTCGAATCTTGTACAATTTAACTCTTTTATTTATAATTTATGTTTTTCAAGTAATTCAATTAGGAAATTATAAAATTATTTTTCACTACACCTATGATTAAATCATTGTTGATTTCCTAATAGTGTTATAAGAACAATTTTAATTATATATATTTATCAAAGTTGCTTGATTGTTATTGATTTGATAAGTTTAAAGCTTAAGACATTGTTTTAAGGATTTTCCTAATAATGATTAGGTCATAATTAATTTAGGGTTTTGCTTTTTTTGTTTATTTTTTACTTCTATAAAAACATGTCCTCACTTTTGCTTTCAGTTTCTTTAATTTGGTTATACCTTTGAAAACCTTACGTGCCCTTAGTTTTATGTTTTTTTGGAAAATGCTTCAAGGACACATCTCTCTTATTTTTCAGCTTCTAAAATTGATCAATAAAAGACTTTATGTGTTTTATTTCTCTGTTATGATGAGTCTGTTTTTAGAAATTTTAGGCATGTTCTTATAGAAATATCATATCAAACATTGAAGTTTCTATAACTAGATTGAATGTGGTTTTATGTGTGTGTATGTGTAGATGTAGTAGTGCTAGTTGGTAGTGAAGGAGCCTCCTCTGTTGGTAACAGTGATTATTGTCACTAAAAAGAGCAACAATTACCCTTATAGGAAGAGACGCCCCTAAGAAACTATATGCGATATAAGAAGATGCCTAAATAGAGGAGAACCATTTAGGTGTCTTATTATAAATGCACCAAACAAAAATGCACATACAACATATGTTCCTAATAAATCTAGAAATTATTTCCTAATTGGTTGTATTTTATTTTCAAAAGGATTAAATTTTTATCATAAATATATTTGGAATTTAGTTTAATTTTTCAACTTGAAATATTCAATTAAATTATTTTTCAAATTAATAATTAGAATCAATCAAAGCTTTAAAGGATTATCTTCCATAATTTGATTATGCTAGATATAACTAGTGTAGTAAGATTATATTAATTTTGATTAGACCTTAATTTTAGAAACTTTAAATCTCTTAATTAAGTTCTAACTGTAGAAAACATCTTAAAGTACTTGAGAAAAACTAAAGATATTTCCTTAGTCTATGGAGGAGTTAAAAAACAGTTTATGTAACACGCCACTGCCATAGAGCATATGTATGAACATCCAGAAGACATTCAAGAACATACCCTATGAAAATAGCATGTTAGAGCAATCACATTAACATATTATCGCATCATACAAAACGTAAGTAGTCTAAAAGTCAACTTTTGTCATTTCATTCACAAACATAACTTACACTGAAGCATTACACTTCATAATACATATATTTACATTACCAAAAACATCTGAGAGTTTACTGCTCTTTTACAAAATGTTCTACATGAAATGAGAAACTAAATAAACAGAATCTATTATACTCCCTATATTTCAGCTGGCCAAACCTTTGAGCCATTCTGACAGTATTAGACTTCTACTAGTTTGCCTTAAGAACTAGGTCTCCCTCGTACCTGCAAATCAACATTGCAATTAAGAACTAGGTCTCACTCATATCAAAACATAAGGACAATTCACATTCAAATTCACAAGCAAATCATATCATCAAGTATTGAATATTTCGTCACATTTTATCATGCTTTAGCAAGAAAAACTTGCATACAAAATATTTCGCATCACTATTTCAGAACAATTCAATAATTCAATTCAATCATCCATATGATACATATTAAGTTGTATATACAAATGCACATATGACTCCATTCATTTTTATTTTTTTGTGACCGAGCACCTATTTACTGTCTCGTATCTATTGTAGATACCGAGCTCATTTCATTTACTGTCGTGTACCCATTGTGGATACCGGGCTTATTAATAACTGAGCTTGTGACTCTTTGTACACATTTCTAAGCTTTGCTCTGTTTCACTAGTCACTTTGGTCATAACTCCTTTATTTGATCATGTATTTCAATGTGATGCATCATTCCATATGCCATGTTTCATTACCTTTCATTCCTGTGAGCTTTTGTCACATGTATCAGATTCATCATATCTAAGTCCGACAATTCACATTCAATTGCTCACATATTTCATATTCCTTTCGAAATTTCACATTCAATTGTTCTCACATTTCATATTTAGCATACATATCAGATAGAAACACATATAATTGAGTTTACACAATTTCCCTATTCATATACAATTAGAAAATACTTCCAATACAATCCCAAATATCAAACTCCTCGGACCATAAATGTCTGGAATTATCTCAATCATATAAGTAACAATTCAATAACTGAATTTTAAACAGAAACAAATCAATTCTAGTGAGAAACATCTAGGTAAACTCACAGTATGCTTCAGATAAGCAATTGCCTTGATGATCCAGCAATGTCTAGACGCTGAAGATCAACTTGTACTTTTTAAATCTTGCAATACACACATATTTTACACATTACTAAGTTGATCAATCATATAAATGTGTGTGTGTGTGTCATATTCAATGCATGCTCAATTGACATTCTCGAGTATGTATCCTTATTCACAAATCTTAATCATTCATACATCATAGCTTGTTATAACTAGTTTGCAATCTAGGTTTATAACTCAAGTAAACTTGATTATTCTAAATCCATCAATCATACATTCACTAACCCTTTTCTAGCATTATATATATTCATACAATTCTTAATTCTCATTCATTCATTCCAAATGAATTATTCATATCCTTTGGATCACATTTATATTCATAAGAACACCTTCATTCCTTTAACACTCATAAATTCCAAATTTAGATACATTGATATTAAACAATCCTTTCCTTAAGTTATAACATCAACTAACAACCTAAACTTATCAAACACTTAACTAACTTATCCAATATTAAACTAGGTTCATTTTAAGCCTCAACCAATTCCAAATACACCAAAGTAAATTGACTTATCCTTAGTTAATTCAATAATCACATAAAATAGCATTTTCTTCACTTCAAGGCATTTCCCACGATCATGTATGTAGCTCCCACGATCGTGCGATGAGTGAACCGAAAGTTCACCATCAATTTCCTTCAATTTTTTTCCAGATTTTTGCATCTTAATACCAAATTCAAGACATCATCTTAATAGTCCATTAAATATACCTCAATTATACTTTAATTATACTCCAATTCCTCATCAATCTCATCTCTAATTCCTACTTAAAATTATTCAAGTGGAAACTTATAAACTATTGTCTTTAATGCATCAAAAACCAAAACAAAAACTATCATTCACTATTAAACATATAGTCCTAGTTCTTTCCCAATTCAAGAACACTATAATAACACCTTTATTTAACATAAATTCACCTTCATTATACTTCAAATCCCAATCCGATTCATCCATACAATAACCTATAACTCACAGTGTTAATACATCAAGAACAAAGCATAAAAGTATCTAAGTTTATCTAACATATTCCAGCACATTTTATCATCAACATCATAAACAATCCATCCCAATTCAATCATCATTATCATTTTTTAAAAACGTTTCATAAAGATCATATTTTTACTTACTTGTTAAGCTCAAATTCCACCTCAACACATGAAGTTAATCTAGCCCTTCATGCAAGCAAGATCACCACAAATTCAAGGTGGAAACAAGTTGGTTTTTGGCAAGGGTTGAAAGAGAATAATAAGCCGGTTCTTAAGCTATCTTGTGAAGGGTAAAAGTATGGATTTTGGTGTGGCAATTTTGCAAGACTTAAACCAAAATACAAAGATTTAAGATAGGATCAATTTTTGGTGGAGAGAATAGAAGAAGATGGTAAATGTTTCAGCAGAAACTTTTGCTACATTAGCTTAATCCAACTAAATGTAAGGTGTCACCATTTGACCATGGCATTTATTACTAGGCATGCCTTCCATTTGTCCCATATTATGGCTTCCAAATGTTACCTAATTACTAGTCCATTTGTCACTTGATCATGCTGCCATTTGTTAATTAATTACCCATGCCAAATGTCACTCATTTATCTATACCAAATCACACAATTTATAGGCTTAGTCATCTTAATTTTTCATGTGTCAATTTGTCTTACCACTTGGAATTTTTTCTAGTCCAAATGTACATATTAATTCATCAATCTTCCAATTCTAACAATTAATTCCAAATTTACTATTTGTAACCAATCAAACCAAAATTTAAGACATAACAATACACAATTCACATCATGATCATTGTAAACCTTTCATACCCCGGAACATGTCAATTAAGTACATAAATTGTCTTTGTAATGTGTACAAAGTCATAGTTCATGTGTGTATGGTAATGATATGCTTGTGAATGAAATGAATTTTATAAATTCTCAATGCTATTACTAATGTGCAATGGTCTAGGGTTTTAACTCTTAGTATGTTTTGGAAACCGACTATTACAATTTAGGAGTATTTAAATGCAAGTTTCCAATCCGATCTTAATGATAATAGATCACAATCAAGGCACATCTTCACTTTAAAGAGAGGTGTAGTAAGTTGGAAAAGTTCCAATCACCTAACCATTAATGATTCTTGTTGATAAGTTTTATATATAAAACTTTTAATTCTATAAGTATACTGATCGTAACTTATAGTACAAAAGGTATCGTTCTCACAAGGACTAATTAGACACCTAATAACTTGAATGAAAATTTGTTTAAGGTACTAAAAGATTGATTGAAATAAAATAAATTTACTGAAATTAAAATAACTAATAAAATGAAACAATTGAATAATTAAGCTACCAACAAGAATAAAGTTATTCAGAGCTGGAAACTTAGAAATTATTCTATCATTGTTTTGTCTTTTCTTTATCTTATTGATTCAATTATTCTCGATCAAAGATATCTTAAGGTTTTGATTACCCTCTCTTGAGATTTAATCAAGTAATCCTAATTAAAATCAATAATAATATAATTGCAACCTCTTGATTCATAAAACTACTCCTAACTATTCAATTGGATTTGAAGCAATCCTAAGAATAAATAAAGGTCTCTGTGCAATTGTTTATTAATCTGATATTTACAAGTCTATTAAGCTACCAAATCTCATTGGACACCATAACGTAACTAACTTGATTCACTCTGTAGATTTATTACCAAATATAAACACAATATATATCACAAAATATTGATATATCAATTGAATTCAACAAGAATAAAGTTTAACAAAATATATCAAGAACAATCCCTAATATGGATTTAGGAACCCATAATCATGTTCAAATTCCTAATAATTGAAATCAACATCTAAGACAATGAAATATATGAAGGGAAAGAAAGAAAAATTATTTGGAGTCAAGATCTTTAATTCTAGAAAATCTGGAGTGCTCTTGATGTCTAATCTTTGATCTTCTTTGAATTTGATGGCTGCTTCCTTTTTGGTGTTTTTCTTGTCGTTAAATAATTCTTCTCTTTTCTTAAATTTCTTATTTCCATTTATTCACAAATACATCAAACACCCCTTGAATAAAATTAAGATCAAATTCTTTCTTTAAATTGATTAAACAGTTAAAACACATAGAAACACTAACAATAACATAATTCTAAGTCTTGGACATATGATATCATCTAAAAGAAGACTTAAAAACACACTCAAACACCTAGAAAACATATTATATTCTACACCTATTAACATCCCCAAACTTAAACCTTTGCTTATGCCCAAGCAAAAATGAAGCCATAAACAAATAAAACATATAATTATCCAACAATCCAACAAGTTCAATGGCATCAAATCTCAATGAATAACTTAAACTCAAACACCAATCACTTAAAAAGTTCCTACATACTAACTTATTTCTTTCGTGTTTAAGTGCTTTGATTTGAATGTAAATATCAATCAAAATATTAAAACCTTATTCATACACCTATGGAACTTGTAAGCATGCATTTATTATTATTGATCAATTAAAAAGGTAACTATCATTAAATATCCTTTCATGAAATTTCTTGATTTTTTAAAAGATCAATAGTTTTAATTTTATTGCAAGCACTATTTTTTATATTTTCTTTAATGATCACCTAGTCTTTTGATGCAAACACAAACACTTTGTCGTGAATGTCCCTCAATTACTCAACTAGGTTACATTTTCTTATTTAGATTAGTTGGAGCATCATTATAGCCTTTTGACACGAAGACAAACATTTTGTCATGAATTCCCCCAATTACTTAGCTAGATCACAACTCTCAACTAGCTAACAGCTCTATTCTTAACCCATTTTTATAAAATGGGTCAGCAAAATAATAATTTTATTTAAAACTTTTTTGTTTTTATTTCTTAGCTTACCTCATTTCTTCTTATTCAATCACTCTTATGAAAAGGAATTAATGATGCTAACTAATTTAATTGAATGTAATTATAAATGTATACAAACATGTGTCATAAAGTGAAAGAATAGGTGTCATATCCTAATTGACATGCATATTCATCCCAAAAATACTTAAAACAAAAAATTCACAAGTTACTATGCCCTTAAAATTTAAATGACCATGTTCAAAGTAAGTCAATTCCTTTCAATTCATATCATTGATTATTTCACACACAAATGATATGCCAATACATAATCATCCTACACTTGAAAAACATTATTATCCTCAACATGAGAAATAAAACAATACAGATAAAGATAGACAATACTAAAGACAAAGTAAGAGCAAGGAAACTTAGGGTGATTCGGGTGGTGATGGAGTTGATGATTGAATTTGGACACCTTGAACAATAAAATATTTGATTATTTTCTTCATTTGATACCGTTGTTGGCACTAATGGTGCAAGATGTCCTTCAATTATGCCTCCATGGTGACTAAATGACTCTCCAAGTGCTTGTTATTTTCTTCCATTTTATTATGAACTTTCTCCCATCCTTCCTGTTTTTCCTACTCAAATCCTTCATTTAATGAGATTTCTTATTGGTGCTATTGTGTGAAACTCAAACTCACCTGGTCTATCCTATGTTTAACTGGTAATTTTGAGTCAATTTCTTAGAGTTCCATACCATAGCACTCCAAGATCTTCACTCACATCGAATCTATATGATTTAAAAGCTCAGGAAAAACAAGGGCTAGTCCATCAACAGAAATACCATGAAATTGAGCAAATGCAATGACAAGAAAACCTATGCCTAAATAGTTACTTTTCTTATTATGAGAAGTCATTATCATTTGAAAAAAGTGGGTGGATCTACAAATTTGAATTTTATGATTCGTGCACTGCAAGATAAATAAATCTTTTGTAGAACATTTTTCTGTTTAAGTTTTTGCAAAAACAGTTTAACACATAAATTTGTGTAGTAAAAATTGTTCATAATTCAAAATAATGTTATTTGGTGCATTTTTCAAATTAAACCATTCCAACTTTGTTAATTGTTTTCCAATATTTGTCAACAAGAAAGTTTCCATGTTTGTCAATAATTTTTGACTTTAGGAAACTACATATTTTCTCTGTAATATCGTAATCCATGTGATAAGTTTTTCCACGTGATCGAAACAAAAAGTTATCTAACTTTCGCAACTCAAAATGTTAAGTAATATAAAACTCAAGGGTCAATTCTTCATACACAGGATAATCAAAATGTATAAATTTGTCCCATTGAATTTTAGTACTCAAAAGTCTTAATTTTTCTTTTCAAATCTATATTTTCTAATATTGAAAAATAGAAATAATTAGGTGTCATAATAATTCTTAAATGAAGGGTTTGAGATATCTTATCTTCTTATTGCAAGATGACTAGAAAAAAGGCTCCAAAATCTTTGGCCAAGTCTCGTGCACCATCACCAGACACTTTTTCTTTTCTTTTCAAAGTTGAATGTTTTGCAATTTGTTCGATTAGTGGAGCCATATTGAGTGTATAACCTATAAAAATAACCCAGAAAAAAGAAAACAAACACAAAATATAACCCAAAAAAGTGGACAAAGAAAATGGAGAGAAAATCTTGCAAAACCCACTCAAAAGATGCAATTTTGTGTAGAAATCACTAGTTTTGTGTAAAAGGAATGATAATATTGATGAAAGAAAAGACTGAAAAACCAAGTGAAAGTGGAGAGAGATTTAAGAGAAAGTAGAGAGCTATGAACGTGGCTGTAAGTTTAGGGAGAGAATATGAGAGATGAAAGAAGAGAAAATAAGTATTTAAAGGTTTAGAGTTTGAAAAGAAGGGCAAGCTAGGGTTTTTGTATGTGGGTCACGAGTTTGTTATGCGTTCTCACCTGCCACAATTACAGTATGGTTAGAATACTCCATTTTTTCCATATTTTTCTCAATTTTCCTCATATATCTCCCAAAACTTATTCCCTAACCTATTAAGAAATTGTTACTAAAACAAGGAATCATAAAACTCTCTAAATTTTTAGTTGAATGAAACAACTTATATTGTAGGAGGCAAAAACTATTCATCCTTAAAGCGACTACCAATACTTCATCAATAGTTTTTGAAATTGGCTCCTCCACTTACTCCTGTAACAATTTATCAACTACATCAACTCTTATGCATGAGTTGCTCTTATTCAGATTCTTCAATGCTTTATTCATATTGAATCCCACTTGTTTGCTTCCAATCCAAAGGATGATATTGCCTTTTTAAACATCTACCAAAGCTCTTCTAGTGTTCAAAAAGGGTCTAGTGTGAATTAGTGAACAATTTCGATCCTCTTTAAAGTCGAACACAATAAAATCTATAGGAATAATAAATTTGTTCACTTTTATAAACACGTCCTCTATTGCATCAAATAGTTTCTTTACAAATTGATCTACTAACTAAATAAGCATAGAAGTTAGCTTCACCTCTTCTAGCCCCAATTTCCTAAAAATAGATAAAGGCATAAGATTAATAATTGCACCCTAAGTCACATAAACGTTTAGAAAATTCTAAATTACTAACTACACAGGGTATAGTAAAACTCTCTGGATCTTTTAACTTTAAAAGCATATGGTTGGTAATTATGGAGTTACAGCTTTTCGATATGGAGACCATTTGGTTCTTATCCCAAGTTTGCTTGTTTGAAAAGATGTCTTTGAGAAACTTTGCATACTTGGGTATGCTCTCTCAAGATTCCACAAAAAGCAAGGTAATTTGCAATTTCTTCAACTTCTACACAAACTTTACAAATTTCATATCTATTATGTTTTGTTGTAATCTTTGTGGGAATCGCATTTTCGATGGATATGGAGGAGAAGGAATGTAGGAAGTGTCAGCTTTATTTTCTTCATCCTTGTTCTTTTTCTCTTGATCATCTACTTGGTGGGATTTAGTTTGCTTTTTAGATAGTTCTTCTAACTCTTTCCCACTCCTAAGTGTGATGAATTTTAGTTAATCCCTTGGATTCGGTTCTGTGATGCTCAGGAGACTCCTCACACTTCGTGCAAACAATGCATCAACTAATTGGCCCATTTAAACCTCCATATTGTGAATCAAAGAGGAATGATTCTTATATATTTGATTAAATTTCACTTACATCCATCTCTAGGCCTCTTCTAGACTCGTGAAATTAGAATTTAGCACATCCATTTACTTTTCCATCTTTAATTCCCATTAACCGAACTTGTCTTACTAAAATCCCCATGGGCCTTAAGTTCTCATTTGAGTCCCTGCATTATTAGACCAAGAGAAATTCAGGTGATTCTCCCACTTAGGATTGTAAGTATTTAAGTAAGGATTATCAACCCTGATCGAATTGTGCTCCAATAAAGTTGAGCTGCTCCAATTTGTTGTTTTCTACTAGGAAGCGATCAGCTATGATATGGCTCTCTTATCTGAATAGCTCACATCCGTGCTAAATTTCTTTGAGTGGAAAGGAAGAGGTGGATTTTATACTGTTCAATTACTTAGTTAGGTTGGCAATCTCTGCTTGCAATGCTGTCACTGAATCTATAAGAATATTTCCTTTTTAATCTCAGAAGTTTAAATGTTGTCTACTTCGTTCTGATATCCAAAGATAACTATTATTTGTCATCTCCTATAACAAATCTATGCCTCATCAACTATTTTTCTCATTAATGATCCTTTAATAAATGCATTAGTGGTGCCTAACGTGGTTGGATTAACTCCGTTGTAAAATGTTTGCGAAAGGAACTCCCTTGGCGAGTTGTAATATAGACAGCTCCTTTGTAACTCCTTATATTGCTCTCATGCTTCATATAAAGACTCCCCTTTGTTTTACTTGAAATTTGTAATTTCCTTTATAAGCCTCGTAGTCTTTGTCAAAGGGAAGTACTTAGCTAAAAAGTCTTGCACTAATTGCTCCCATACTGTGATGTTTATTAGATTGAATGAATCCAACTACACCTTAGCTCCATCCTTAAATATAAAGGGGAAAGGCCTCATCCTGGTTGCATCTTCTGATAACCATTATATCAAAGCATGAAACAAATCTCTATTAAATTAGCTAGATAAGCATTGGGATCCTCATTGACCAAATCATAAAATTGTACATTGGTCTATAGCATGTTTAACAGTGCTGGTTTCATCTCAAATTTGTTCATTCACACTGGTGGTCGAGTAGTTCCTTGAACCCTGGCCTCGAACCCTGGCCTCATGAAGTCTATAAGGATTTGTTGATGTTCTATGTGGTTTTTTCTTCTACCATCATTCTTTATATTGCTTCTTAGTGTTTAGCTTTTCGAATCTCTCGTTCTTTCTTTATGATGCTTAGGGTTGATATATTTTCTACTTTGTTTGAAGTATGACTGATCCTTGTGTTTATGCACCTACAATCACACAAGAAAATGTATCAAATCCTTAAATCAAAGGAATTCAAATTGTATAAGACAAAAATTAAGTCCCCAGCAATGGCATCAAAAACTTATTGATAAGTTTTATACAAAAAGCTTTCAATATTGCAAGTATTTGAATCATAACTTGTAGTATAAAAGGTATTTGATGGCTTGTCTTAACGCTAGTCAAAATAAAATAACTAGACTACTACTATAGTAGTGGTGAGTCTAGATCGATCCTACAAGGAGTGTTCGATTAGCTTATGAAATGAATTAATCGATGTTTAGGAAAAAAAATTTTTGGGGGGGGGGAATAAGAAAATAAAATGAAACTAACTAATAAAAAATTAAAGAAAATATACAAAAATGGTAAATTTGGGGAATTCAGTAGGGATCTAGATCTTTGGTTCAATCTCAGTCTACACCTTAATTAAGCTTATTTCATTGATTTGTTGTTCTCAAACCTCTCCTAGCAACTATTAATCATGGGTTAATAATTAATCCGAGTTTTCTCTTAGTTTTTTTAATCAAGATACGATCGTTAATTAAATATAATCACCGAATAACCTAGGATATGATCTCTAGATTTAATTAGGTAGTAGCATTACGAATTAGAAAATTGATTAATTAAGGAAACAACTACATAAAATGAAACTAACTAATAAAAAAATTAAAGAAAATATACAAAAATGGTAAAATTGGGGATTTTGGTAGGGATTTGAATCTTTGGTTCAATCTCAGTCTACACCCTAATTAAGCTTATTTCATTGATTTGTTGTTCTCAAACCTCTCCTAGCAATTATTAATCGTGGCTTAATAATTTACCTAAGTTTTCTCTTAGGTTTTTTTTAACCAAGATACGATCGTTAATTAAAACTAATCACCGAATAACCTAGGATATGATCTCTAGATTTAATTAGGCAGTAGCATTACGAATTAGAAAAATGATTAATCAAGGAAACAACTACATATGATACGTCATTTAACCTAGGTCATGTTATCTCTAATGATTACGAATCATTAATCGATACACATGAATTTGGATTTTGGAATAAGAATATAAAATGAAACTAACTAATAAAAACAAATTAAAGAAAATATACAAAATTGGTTAGATTGGGGAATTCGGTAGGGATCCGGATCTTTGGTTCAATCTCAGTCTACACCCTAATTAAGCATATTTCGTTGATTTATTGTTCTCAAACCTCTCCTAGACACTATTAATTGTGGGTTAATAATTAACCCGAGTTTTCTCTTAGGTTTTTTTTAAACAAGATATGATTGTTAATTAAATCTAATCACCAAATAACCTAGGATATGATCTCTAGATTTAATTAGACAGTAGCATTACGAATTAGAAAATTGATTAATCAAGGAAACAACTACATACAATGAGTCATTTTGCCTAGGTTATGTTATCTCTAATGATTACGAATCATTAATCGCTACACATGAATTTCAACATAACAATTACAGATTATATCAAAATTCTAGCAATGGGTATGTAATTAAACAATTCAATGAATGCATTAAAATCATCTTTTCACAATACCCAATGGGTTCATACATAAATAACTGAACAATAATGAAAATCCAATTATCGATACACAAAACTCAAATCAATTAACACAAGATAACATAATCAATTTCTAATGAAAGAAAGAAAACAACAAAAATAAGAAAATACACTTAACCCAGGTCGTTGGCTTCGATGTTACCTCCGAATTGGCATCGGGACATTATCCCTCTATGGGTCTCTCTCAGAAAAATGTTTCAATCCCCATAAAAATACCCTACCGAAAACCCCCTTGTTCCTTCACTCACGGCAGCAAGCTTCTCTTCTCCACACTCCTATTCATTGATTTGACAATTAAAGGTGTCGGATCACTCCACTATTCATAGAACTCTTCTTGTTTTCTTTGCCACCTAGCCCTCTCTCGCAGCTCCTCTTGCAAGCCGCACCTCCTTCTCTACTCATTACCGCAACTCTTCACTTCCATTTCACTATAGCATGATAGGAAAATTAAAGTTAGATGGTCACGCTACTGTTTTCTCAACTTAAAAACCTCCAGCCACTGCCCGTGAAACGCAGCTCTTGTCTACATTTAACGCAGATTACTGCGTTAATACAGACGTGAAATGCAGACTTCGTTTTACTCTATCCTCCTGCACTGTGTTTTCTTCTTCTTACACTATCGTTTTGTTTCTCTTTTTCCTGTTGTCGATCTTCATTCACTGTTCTTTGCATTTTTTTCTATTAATTTTCTTCTTCTTGCTCCATGAAGACAAGTGAAAATGAATCCCCAGAAAATGGCCCAAATGTAGTGCTTTCGACTCACTTTAATTTCTTTGCTTCCAAATTGTACCTAAAATCATATATGAAT
>JANIIA010000010.1:6747415-6776901 GCA_027478495.1 Erythroxylum alaternifolium | reverse complement strand
TGAGCCATCGATGATGGTCACTCACTGAGTTCGCAAAACTCACCCAAAATTTGCAAATATTTTTCAGGATACAGAGGGATACCCTGTTAGACAGTGGGAGTAGACTTGCTGCACCAAGTCAATGATAGAGGTCGAGATCAGTTCGCGAGTACACTTGCATTAGAACCAATGATCATAACATGTAGGAATTGTAAGAGAAAGTGCCTCATAAAAGCCAATTTGTAGATAGTTAAGGGGAGAGTTTTAGCCTATTTCTTTTCACCGTAGCCATTTCTCTAGTTATGTTGAGATTTCTTATATGATTTCCTTTAATCCACAACTATATCCTTGAAGTTATTTGATTTAATTCCCTCCATAAGTTATAAAATATACACCCATTTCATTTAAAGGAATTTAACATCACAAGTCATATGGCTTTAGAATTATAAAATGGCAAGTAACCCCAAACCTATCAAGAATAACCTGCAATAAAAACCTTAAGAATGAGCAGTTGAAATATAGATGATTAATGGATTCTAGAAAGACCATTTTAAACCTAAAATATAGGTTAGCAAGAGCCAATGTATGAGCTTTTATTTCTGTTATAGGGTAATAACCTTTCCCTTATAGTTAGCTATAGAAGAATGGATACCTTGGGAGATACTAGCTTGATCCAAGCCAAATTAACCTATGGTAACTTAGGAGCAACATGCCTAATAGAAGCCTTGTAGGATTTTATTATAAATTGCTTTAAAGAGTGCCTCGGCAAATTTGCTATATCATCCTTAGATGGATCAGAAGAATAAATAGGGAAGCAATCATATAGGACATCTGAGAATCTACTCAAAATATTCCATCATTCATAGGTTGCTAAAGAACTTACTGTAACATGATATAGTAACCTTAAAGCATTAGCATAAATGATAATTAATAATAATCCAAAGGGCTCCATTTATCATTCAAAAGGGAAATGGATAATCCACTCTCTATTTGCAACTAAAACTGCTACTTAATGGAGTCTCTCAACTTGAGTATTTAGATCGTAAAACATGATGAATCAACTTTGGTTTTTCTTCTCTAAATTCTTTTACCTAATAGGTAAAATCCATGATCCCATTTCACCTATATCGAGTTTTTCTTATTGACAATTATCCATATCCATTTTGCTAGGAGAGCTTTATTCACCTATTGCAGTGATATCATCCCTAAGCCTCCCTTATGCCTTGGCAAGTAAACAACCCCCAGCCAACTTTTGCATACGGTTTAGTGTTTATATCACCATTCCAAAGGAAGCTTCTAATGAGCTTCTTTATATCCCTACTCAACTTCTTAAATAGCATGAAATGCTAGGAACAATAGGTTTCTAGGTTGTTTAAAATTGATGTAATTAGTTAAAACCTACCCGAAAATGTGAGGATCTTGTTTGTCCAATTTCCCACCTTTATTCTTAAAAAACTAAACATTCCTTGACATTCCTAATAAGAGAGCTTATTAGATGAAATTGGACCTTTAAGGTGTTTAAAAGAAGGAGAAGTGGAAGCCATTCTAGTGATATTGTATAACTCCTTTATACTATATGTTCATAATCCTTAGATAAAATTAGAAAACTCCTTTACATATTGTTGTATAACATATATAGTTTACTGAATTCTTCTAGACATCTCATTGAGCATTGTATAAAGCATGTGCTTACTCCACTGAACAAAGAATATTATCTACAAAAGAAAGGTGATAAATTTGTTGCTTAGAATATTTCTTATAGTAGACTAAACCATATTCCTTTAAATTATTCTAAAAAGCACCTAAAAGAAATTTAATAAAAGGTAAGGTGAAAGTGGATTCCTTACCTTATACCTCTTCCGCTTTAGAGAACAATACTAGCTTCTTGTTTCACAATCACATTATATGGAGTTGTGGTTATATATTGTTTAATCCAAGTAATGAATGGATCCAAAAAACCTATAAATTCTGGTGACTATAAAATGAAGTTCCATTGCACTGTTTGAAAAGGTTTATGGATGCCCACCTTGGGGTCATGTATGTGCCATGATATAATCTAATTTGATGTCAATATAATATTCCTAGAGCTATTATAACATTATGGAGAGCCATAAGGGACATATTATTAAAAGATTGAACAATTTTTGCTAATTGACAAACTGGTGTAATCTTAGCTAAAGCCTAATGGAGATTACCTCACACCTATTTTTCAAATGCAATTTTACTGGTGGAGCATGGAAAATAATTCTTCGTAAATATGCCATCATTGATCCTCGAGATGAATGGAAATAAATAATTAGCTAGAGTATGAGTTTAAAACATATTAAGAAAGATGTTAAATTGTTTTTTTTATATTGTCTTATCATATCTAACGCTAACCATTTAGGAAAGAAATAAGCACATTTTTTGTAATAAGGAGAGAGGTTATGAGCAATTTGTTAAGGACATAGTAAATTCCATTTGACTTCACATAAACACCTTTTGTGATAAGCTATCTTTAGATTTAAATTGTATTGATATACGGAGCATTAGTTAAAATTGTTTTTGTAACATTTTGGAGTGTTAAGTAGCTTGGTATGGTACTTTTCATTCTAAAATCTCATATTGAGAGCACTTGTAATGTCAACTTGTTTTAGTCATTTATGGATTTCTTTCATTCCATTTTCCAAAAAAAAAACTCTAAAGCTTGAAAGAATTCCTTAGAAACATCATTTAATTCAATTTTGATGAGGTTCTAAGCACTAAGGAAGGCATAAACCATTAAACTCATCTGGAAAAGAGGCTTTGTTAGGGTTCATGCTAAAAATAACCATTTTAGTCTCTTCATAGGGTATAAGTTTACATAGGTGCTTGTTTTTCAAAAATAATTGCTTAGGAAAATATCCATTAGAAGAATTTTAGGTTATGAGAAGTTTTACACAATGATGAAATTTCGTCTCTCTTCAAATTATACTCTCTCAACCAAGACCAAAAGCTTTTGGAATTTGTCCCGTAACATTATAATTTTAAATACATTCTTTTAAAACGGTTTTTATGATCTAAACTAGAAATAGCCCCTTTTTGTTGAATATTGACAATATTCCCCTTGAATATTGGATAGTTACAGGATTAGCCATTTGGCTAGATTTATAAGTAAGACATTATTAAGCAATAACAATCATAAAAATATTTAGATGTTCTTGAGTTTGTTTGCTAATTGCAATTAACAAGGAACTTCCAAAAAAACCCCGTTATTAAGACTTGATGAAGCAAATAATCTCTTTGAAGACAATTCCATTGTCACTTATACTTAGAGGCTTGACAAAGCTCATCAAAAGAAAGTAAAAATGTAACCAAGCAATTGATTTCAAACTTATGAATATTTGAAACTTAAACATCTAGATGCCAGCATAAAGGTTATCAATAATGCCACTACTACTGATTCTTTTTAAAATGACAAGGAACTTTTAAAGGGGATCTTCCTATAAACAAATTTGGAAATGATAGCAATATAAAGGATTAAATTTAAATTCAAGAAGTGGATTCCATTATACAAAAAACATTCCATAACTCTTCTTTTTTCACATAATAATAGTGAGGATATCACATTGGAAAATGAAGAAGCTTATGAATCTCAGACATCTATAGGAGAAATATGGAGTTTTGATAATATTTTATTACAAAAGTATGGATCTACCTCAACTGCCTAAGACCTAATAGGCTTATTAATAAGAACTCTAGGAAATTTGATAAGTCCTTTAACGACGCTTGTTCAAAGAATAGCTTTCACAGAGTCATAAAGAGAAACTCCAAAAGGAAGAAAAAATACCCAATCTATCCTTAAATAACTATCTTAGTTTGGAATGAGAAAAGGCTTAACATACTTATTAAATAACAAATGGTGTTTTATTATATTAAGAATACTGAACCTTTTCTTATAGGGATTTTGTAAACAAAAATCAAGACTAGTAATATAAGAACTTAAGTTTCCTTAAAGAGACATTGGTTTGTCATCACAAATAATCATTTTCTTCAAAATGAAAGATTATTAGCGACTTATAATTCAAGTAATGTGGATGCTACACCTATAATTATAGAGGAACAACTTATTCATCTATTAACTAGAATGAAACATTTTATTGTAAATATCTATGTTTCATTTATTTATCCTTTTATTTATAACTTTTAAATAATTTCATTTTAGAACAAACTTAAACAAATTTGTGGGAATATGAATAAACCTCTGATAATTATAAAAGAAATTAATAATATCATTCACTCTGTAGAGGATGAATGGAAAGTTATTTAAAGGAGTCACATTGATGAAATCAATAAATTTGCTAGTGGATCTCCCTTTACTTCCCCAGCTAAATCCACTCTAACTTCATTTCCATTCCTTAAACTAAGTAAGTTGAATTACGGGAATTTTAGTTATTATGATCCTACTTTACCTTTCTTGCCTCCCTTTCTTACCATTTTAAAATGTTTTTCAAACTTTGAAGTAGTTAAGCTTTTGTTTTGCCATTTCAAGCTATTGTCTTAACCTATTCCCACTTTGAAACCTATAATGAAGCAAAAGGATCTTCCTACCCTTGAGTACCTACACCTACTCCATCCTCTATGAAGAAGCCAAGGAATGCAATTGAAAGGGATTATCTCTCTAATAACAAACTAGTTTCACGAGGAAGCTCCAAACTTTAAGTTGACATACTTTCCACCTGGTGATGAAGGAAATGTGGTAGTTCCCCCTTGGAGGTATTAAAACAAGGTGCCAATAGGTAGAGATGCTCTTTGGTAGGATACTTTATTGACAAAAGTCCTCCTTTTCCACTGGTTAAGAAATGGTTTGAAACCAAATAGGTGGATTATAGTCTAGACAAGGTATTGGTAGGTCAAAATCATTTCTTCATCTTCACCTTCACCTCAGATCAACATGCTAATATTGTCTTGTAGCTTGGACTTTGGCACTACTTAGACAAGCCTCTCCTACTGCAGATATGGAAACATATGATGGAACCAGAGGTTAAAAAGATCTAACAAGTTTCAATACAAGCCAACTTTCACAACATTCCACTAAAGTATTGGAGTTTTATAGGGTTGAGTTATCTTGCCAACTGATTTAGAAAAGTAATTTGCTTAGTTAAAAATAGTCATAAGTGGAAGGATTAGGGATGCGTGTTTCTGTATTGAAGTAGATGTTCATAAGCCTCTCCTTAAGCTATGGAAAGAGACTACAAATTCTTCAAATGATACTGAACCATATGACAAGATACTAGATTAACCATATTTCACTTATAAAGAGGATCTTAAAGGAAATTGACAAAAAGTTGAAGGAATTCATACGGGGTGGACCCAATTTAAGTATTAAGAAAGTAAAGGTAAGTTGGGAAGTGTTACGTCAACCTAAGAAGCAAGGGGGTTAAGGATATGCTTAGCTAGAATATATGACAACATTAACTTAGCAAAGAAGTTGTGGTGTATATGCAGTAACAAGGAAGAGTTGTAGGTAAAGTGGGTACATAGAATGTGAGATTGAAACAAAACATGATATGGCAAATCTTGGAGACTAGAGATTGGATGCAAGAACTAGTTGTGAGAAGAATAAGAAATGAGGACAACATTTTCTTCTAATTTGATATCTAATATAAAAAAGGACCTTTATATAGAGCACAAAAATTGCAACATCTCAAGCTAATGATTAGCCCAACCACAAAAGTCAACAAGTTGATCAACAATAACCAATGGAAGTGGTCATTTCACAATAATAGAGGTACAAAAAGCCTAATGGACAATATGTTAATATTCCAATCAGCAACAAATGATGAGATGGTAGGGGGCAATGAGACCAATAAGGGTTTCAACACAAAATCCTATAGGAAACAATTACAAGAAGATCCAATAAGAAGAGTAAAGCGGGGAAATATAGCCTTGGAAGTAAACATCCAACCAACACATGCAGTAATCCTCTGTTTAGGAGTAATAAGGACATAGGATAAAAAGGACATAATGAAATTTAATATTGAGAATCCAAACTATGAATTATTGTAAAAACCAACAGGAATTTGTGGACCATCTTCTGTTAAACCGCAGGTGTACAAAAGTAATCTGGAAAAGGATAAGAGAAGTTTTGGGGGTCCAAATCTCATCTCAGCTGTGGTAAGAGATGATAGATAGAGTTACCAATCTAAACATGGCCCCAAGAGTAGACTATAAAACTTTCAAATTTTGTACTGCAGTTGTGGTGTATTTCATATAAAAGGAGAGAAATAAAAGGCTTTATTGGAAAGCAATAAGAGAAATGGAACAAGTTTACTAAAAAATAGTTTTACAAAGCAGATTATCGATGATAACTAGAGAAGCTGCAGAAAAACTATCACTCAACATCAAAGCAACATGGCATCAAGAATAAGAGTGTTATAAATGACAAAACTGAATAGCTAAACATTTGTATGTATTACAAAATAGTTAGGAATATGTTCTTTGATGTTGTTTTTGTTAAACATTAGATTGTAACCGGTCAAGGTTGAACATTATTCTCTTTAATATATTTTACTACTTTTTTAAAAAAAGTTGAAGCTCTTTAATCTCACATTTGCTAATATTCTATTACTATTTTGTAAGGCGAATGCTCCCTTTATTTCCAACTTGGGCAACTTCATTAATTAGTTCAACAAGTTTTTTAGAGTGGAATTCAACGTAAATAAAAGCATCATTATGCTATTCAAGGATGCTAAACCATTGTTATATGAACTAGATACCATCTCCAAAATTAAAGTAGCTCAGCCCCCTTCACCTATTTAGGAGTGTCTATTACAACTTCCAATCCATACTACAAAGATTGCATACCCTTATTTAAATAAATTGAAAGGAAGTGAAGAACTTTATATGGTAGGCAGCTAAGTTATGCTCGTAAGATCTAACTGGTGAAAGCAACATTATATAATATGTATAATTATTAGAGTGACAAATCCTTTATTGACTTACTCAACTATCTCTGTATGGTTCATATTCCATCCAAATACAACCAACTGAATTATCCTAGGATAATTCATATGTAACATCAAAACATAATAATTCTTATACGAGATACTTTGGTAATCTCAAGTCTAAGGATCAATTATACAATCATCATTAAGAGAAAATCCATATATACATAAGTAATATTCCATTTGAGATTCTCGTAGTTAGATCAATTCATTGACTTATTTTCTAATAATTACCCACGCATTAGTTTAAGTATCTCGATACTTTAATTTATAAGATCAATTACTTTCTTCATAAGAAAGAAACTTAACGTGTGCTAATTTTACTATTTCAACAATATCCTGTGTTGATGAAACTACAATTAGGAACATTTAGAAACAATATGTAAATGTAAATTGAATCTCACAATTATGATCTCATCATAATTTCAATTACATAGTAATTATTCCATGGATTTTATCTTTAGTATTAAAACATCAACTGTAATTAAATTAATACACAAAGTTAAAAAAACTTTCCATTAATAAAATAAACTAACACACTTTAGTTCATACAAACACAATTGTGGGATGTTTAATAATAACCAAACCCTATCTGCATGAACTGTTAATACTCCATAATTGAGGAGGCAACTCTATTCGGAGGGATTGAGGGATCAATCTTAATAATGTATGTAATATCTACCATAATGTAGTTATTAAAGTTTAACATAAATAGAAAGTGATATAACTCACCTCCTGATTAGTGAATCGATTAATCTCATAATTTGGCATCCCAGGTGAGATTTTCTAGGGGAATTTCATACAAATATTGCTCTTTTCTTTTATGCAGTCTATATATTCTTCACAATCTTACATGAAGGTTAAAATAACTGTATCCTCTTTCCTTTAACCCACTTATATCAGCACTGACACTCTCCATAACCTATAAAAAGAAAAAGCTTGTGGGAACTTATCCTTATACCTATAAGATCACTCTCCAAAGAAAGAGCAAAAATTCGTGCAATTTTGAGCTAAAATGAAGATGTATCATTGAGATTTTTCCTTCAAGATTTCTGGGACATTAACAGATTCTTGGAGTCTCTCCATGTCGCTAGTAAACCACAGCAATGAACAAATTCCCACAAGCAGCAACATTTACAGGTAATAAGTATAAGCTAATCTTTAATTCACTATTTTGGTACGTTGTTGTCTGATAAATAAAAGAAAATATATTTATTTGTTGGACCCATTTGTCACATAGGTTACATATTTAATAAGGAGCATAGAGGAAAAAAAATAAAAAAACAAAAGTGCTTTTTGTAATGGATTGCTAACGGAAATGTTAAGTTAGAGTTTAAATATAATGTTTGTAAAATATTAAGATTTTTTTTACATGTCGAAACGTTTGAATTTAAATTAAATTATGATGAAAATATTAGAATTTAATTGAACACTTATTTTTGGTTATATTTCAATTAATACAAAAAAAAGATACATACAATTGTGCTTGGATTCCTCTCTACATATAAATTCGTGTAAATCAGAAAAGCACTACATTTGCATAATTGCCAAATGTCAGAGATCCAAGACGAGTAATAGGTTAAAAGTTCCCATCAAATTCTTTCATATCCAGGCATATCTATATCAGGCTGGCATTGACGTGTCTTCCTTTGTTCAGGTCTTTGGTGAAGACTCTTTTGTAAACTTTTTGTCCTTTAAATCATATGAAGATAATTCCATGGTTCGGCATTGAGGTGCGCTTTCTCCACTCGCAAGTGGAAGCCAGCGAATATGGATACTCACGCATGTTATTCTTTCATCGAGATGGAAAGAACCCCAATAGCTTAAGTTGTTGAATGGCCACGTCAATATACTTCACAATGACCAAAAACTTTGTCCTAATGTACACAAAAGAGATGAAAATTTGGTCCGAAAAAGACGTGCTGAAGTCAACAATGACTCCTGGCACCACAACTACTACACTATTCATTTCGTGGGGTCCCGCATCTGTCAGATAAGACTACTGCCTAAATGTTCATTCATATTTATAAATATGATAGGATTATAGAACATTCTTTCTGGCGCAAATTTGGTACACCAAAATCAATAAAACACGTTTACTCCCTTACTAAAATATAGAATAAAAAATATTAATGAAATTTAAAAGTTCAAGGAAAAAGAATTGACAGAAAAACACACCAAAACCAAGTTAGAATTAAGAATCAATAATCAATAATTTTGTATTTTATCTTAAGTTGTTGCTTAAGTGTAACCATGCAAGTTTGACATTTTTATTTATGAACCAACAAACAATAGTAACAACAAAATCCAATATAAATTTGAAGAAATTTTATAATACGCAATCTTATTCCTAATTAATAAAGACTGTTTCTAACTGATCAACAGGTTATTTCTGAGTCATTAGCACCAAAGTCCAATACATGTAGAATACCTATGCTGATTGTAAGGATTATAATCCAAAGGATGGACACAAGAATTAGCAATTCATTTAAATTTACCTGTTAATTGACATATCATAGTGATTATGAACTAAAAAAAATGATTGTAATATGCGTACACCTTCGTTGTGGAAGAATAATTTTGCATTTCATAAGCACCAATATGTATTGCTTGGCAGTAGTAAAGCAGTCAGTCCCCAATGAAATTGACCGCTGGTCTGATCACGAACATATCTGAGATGAACTATCATTTTGTTATAATAGAGTAGATGCGCGATATAAAAAGCTTAGAGCGGATTTTAGTAATGAATTAGCTAATTTTCAATAGTATTTTTTATTGAATTAAAAATTGGCAAATACCATACCGGCTCTAGTATCGGATTGAGTTTTGGTACAGTATTGTACCGATACTAGTCAATATCGAGTACCATTTCGGAAATTTTTTTTAAAATTTATGAAAAACTCCTAGAATTTTTAAAATTTTGAAAAATAGTTCATTAATATATTGTACTGTATAGTTTATAATTTTACATAATTCATGTCTCAAAAATCATAATAATAAATAACAATCATAATTAATATGAAATAACAATAAATTTCAGATATTTCACATATAGATAATAACCACAATTAATATGAAAAAGAAAATCATAATACAAATATAAAATTAATAACAATACAAAGTATTTAAAATATTACAATTTCATTATATAATAAATAATAATTATATCAAAATATCAAATAAAAAAACAACATATATCCTTTAACTCTTAAACTATTATAATTTGCGACAAGAGTTCGTGATGAAGAAACAACTAACTAGAAGTGAAACCTAAAACAAACACATTTATAATTATATTGCATATACAGAATTTAACATATATATCAAATATAATTAAAATTAAAAGAAGAGAATAAACAAAAACCTAGATCTTTATTTAATTGTATATGAGAGGATACGTGCTACAACTGCACTGACCTCAATTATCATTTGGTACAAAATCCTTATCATTGAGAAAAGTCTCATTATCATTATCATTCAAATTCAACGCACCAAATGACATGTGAATGTTTTCTCATTCAAGATTATTTTTTAAAGTTATTCATATCAACCAAAACTGATTCCTAAGAAACTTAGTCTGCCAAAAGATCAATATTATTAATGCAAATTGGATATATTGAACTACTTATTCTGTTAAGAGCCTTAGTAAGCAATAAAATTTAATTATTAAAAGATTATATCTAAATTAATAATGATAATAACATATCTTTCCTGAAACTTTAAATTGTAACGAAGAAGGACGAAGTCATTCAATCCCTTATGCTCTAATATATTCTTTTTCTTGGAATGAATGACTTTAAATGTGCTCTAGTTCCTTTCACAATTTGTTGCACTCACATATTGACTTAAAATTCGAATTGCAAACCTTTGCAATTCTAGAACACCAATTTCGAATTGATCCCACTAAGAAACTGTAAGTCGTAAAGCAACAAAAGTAGCATTATAAATAAAATAAAATAATAATTAATTTTCAACAACTAGGGAAAGGGAAAAATCTAATATTTGGAGAAAGTTTTGCTCTTTGAACAATAGTACTTTGCATTCCAAAATCCCTAGAAGATCTTATGATATCTTGTATTATATCATTGGCAACAACTATTGTAATAGCTAATAGCATGCCTCTATTAACTTCAGTTTTCATTGTAAAATTCGGTTTGAAATAGGCACTAAGATTCAAAAACACCCAAATTGCAAATAACAGATAAGAAAATTGCCTTTCCTATTTGTCATTGATGACTGTAGGATAAAGTGTGTACAAAGAAGGCCAATTTTTCAAATTGGTCTTGATTGTTTCCTTTGCCCTCTCCATTGTATAAAAAATACCCATTGTTGCCTTTTTATCATAATCAACCAAATAAATCCCTCACCAAAGACTCACAAAATCGGATAACAAATTGGCATCTGAACCAAAATTCGCTATCTTCCATTATAATATTGGAAACCTTCAATCCAGCATTAGACCTAGTATACTGGGATGCAACCCACTTATCACTTATAAACATTTATCTCCACTCTTTCTTCATCATAACAAAACATTGAAGTGATGAGAAATTCGTTGTTAATCTTGTCACAGTAGGATTACAGAAATTCCTACCATTGGTAGTTTCCTTTCTCATTAAATTCTTCACCTATGTATGATTTTAGATGAACTTGGTCATTCTTTTGGCTTGCTGTGTATTCTCATCAATAATAAGAAAATAACTAACATCCGCTATGTTTTTCAACATTAATTCAATACAATGTGTGGCACAAGGAGTCCAGAAAAAAGAATTATATTTATTTTGTAACCTTCTTTCCATCGCTTTATAAGTGGAATCATTGTCAATAATGAACTGAACAATATTTTTGGCCCTACTTCATTTACAACTTTATAAAATATCTCGAATAAAATATCAGTATTCGTAATAAGGCCAGATTGTAATAGTCGGTTTCCTAGCCTATTGAGGGATTAGAGTGATAGTCATATGAATTGCAGTATATTGGAATAAATTGGTACATTTAGGATATGATTTCATTCACATGCATAACATGAGCATATATATACACATAAATGTTGATTTAGGAAAATTACACTCAATTGACATATTTTGGGGTTTAAAAGATTTAAAATAATTATTATTTGATTGCGTACTGCTTATGTCTTGATTTTTGGTTTGATGGATTATAAGTAGTAAATTTGAAATTAATTGTTACAATTAAAAATTTGATGAATTAAAATATACATTTAGTCTAGGAAAAATGTCAAGTGACAAGATAAGTTGACACACACTAAGCCTATAAAATAAGTGACATTTAGCATGAAAAATTAATTGACAAATGGCATAGGAAATTAAGAGAAAAATGGCAGCAGTTATTGGGTGACAAATGACCTAGCATAATTATGACAAATGGTAGCAAATGGAGAGGACAAGTGACTTACATGCATAGGTGACAAATGCCATTGTATAGTAGTGACACCTAGCACCTAATGGGTTAAGCTACTGCATGGATAGTTTATACTGTGTTCATTATTCTTCTTTCTTTTACTCTCACCAACAAAACACTCACACACCCTCATACCTTCTAAATTTTGCTTCACTTCAAGATCCATACAAAAATATGCTCAAAGATAGTTATAATCTGCTATCATCATTTTTCCTTTCCTAAAATCATTTTACTTCCGTCTTGTACATGGATGATTTTGCATGCATAGAGAGCTAAGTTAGCTTGATCATTGAGGTGGAACTTGAGCTAAATAAGTAAGTGAAATTATGATCTTTGTGGCATGTTGAAATAGAAATGTTATGATGACTAAACTAGAAAGGAATGCATGTGGCGTTGATGATGATGTTGTGTTGGAATGTGATGGATGAATTGGTTACTTTTCTGTTTTGTCATTGACACAAAATAGTAGGTTATACACTGTTAAATGGATGATTTAGGTTGAGAATTGAAGTATAAATGAAGGTTGATTCATGGTAAGGATAGGTGTTATTGAAGTGTTCTTGAATCTAGAAAATTATAACTGTAGATGTGTTTGTAAAAAGTGACTGTTAATGACCGAAGTGAGTAGAATTTTGTAAGCCTTAGTGTAACCAATATGGAAGTTAAATTAACCTAAAATGAAGTAAACTTAAAGGACATGAAATCTGGAAAATTTTAGGTTTTAGTGATGTCTCTAAGCTTGTAAATTTCGTGAAGTATTGAAGGTAGTAAAGTTACACACATTAGTGATGTTGATGACAAATTCTGGAATTTCAATTTTAGCCTTGTGTACATGTAGAATCAGCTAGGAAATTTCAATCTAAATTGGTATATTTGGACTTAGTTAAGGCTAGGAATGAGCCTATATTTTTGCTTTATTAATTGGTTAAGAGCTTAATAAGTTTATGTAGTTAATTAACCTAAAGAATGGACTGTTTTGTGGTTAAGTTCAAATATGGAAATTATAATTTGTTAAATGAATAAATGAGTTCTTTTAATGCAAACATGATCTTAGGTACATGAGTAATGTGTATAAGGTATGGATGAATGAGCATTGAAGAACATGGGGTAATTATGAATGAGAATTGGGCAAATGTGTGAATATATATTGCTAGAAAAAGTTTAGTGAATACATAGATCTAGCTTGCTCAAATTCTAGCTTTATGAATATATAGATCTAGCTTGCTGAAATTCTAGATTTAAAGTAACAATTTTGTGTATGTTATAAGAGGCTTTTTGATCATGAAAGTGTTCAAGGATAAGTGTAAAGTATGGTTGATGAATTTGGAATGAATCAAGCTAACTTAAACGTAGAAACCTGATTGCAAAATGGTAGTATACAAAATATAATGTTTAAATGGTCTTAGGGTGTATAAACATAAATTGAATAGTCAAGATCTATGTATAAGAACAAATACCCAGAAAGTCAATTGACCATACATTGAACTTAAAACATATACATGTGCATGTATGAATAATCATATGATTAATCAACTTAGTAATATGTAAAATATATGTGTATTATATGACTAAAGAAGCACAAGTTGATCGACATCATCCAAACATTGTCAAATCATCAAGGCAATAGCTTTTCTGGAGCCTATCTAGATGTTTCTCACTATGATTGAATTATTTTTGGTTAACTTTCAGTTATTGAATGGTTACCTCTATGATTGTTATGATTTTGGAGACTGTAAGTTCAAAGAGTTTGATACTTTGTACTGTATATGGAAGTGTTTTAAAATTGTTTGAGTAATATGGAATGGGTACTCAACTAAATATTGAATGTCGGAATCAGGTTCAAAGAATGTGATAAATGACATGAACACATTAAATGAACAGTATTGATAGCATATTATGTGAATCGATGCATTCCATTACATTTATATGCATGACCAGATAAAGGAGTTATGACCTGAGTGACCAATGTGAAAAAGAGCTTTAAGCTCAAGAATTGTGCACAAAGAGCCACAGGGTCAGTTAATAATGAGCCCGATATTCATAATGGTATGGGACAGAAAATGAAATGACCATGATATCCACAACAGATACGAGATAGTAAATAGGCACTCAGTCACAATAAAGTAAAATGGAAATGGAGTCACATCTGCATTTGCATATTTATAATTTTAGATGTATCATATGAATGATTGAGATGAATTATTGGATTGTTCTGAAATAGTGATATGAAATATTTATAAATATGTTGTACTTATTAAAATATGATAAAAATAAAATATGATGTGGGATTTGATACTGAATGAGGTGATATACTTGTTGAACTTGGTTATTTACTTGTGATGTGACGTTTTTATTATGAATTGAGTGAACACGTCAATGATGGTTCACTAATTGAGTTTGGAAACTCATCAAAATTGCAATGTTGATTTTCAAGTATAAGGGAGTTCTAGCTTTTAAGGCAATCTAGTAGAATTTTAGTGCTGTCATTTTGGGAACAAGAAGGACTCAGAGGTCTAGTCAGCTGATATTTGAGGAGTCTAGTTAGAATGTTTCAGTTAGCATCCCATTTCATATTGTACATTTTGTATAGAGTAGTAAACTCTCAAATGTTATGTAATGTATATACATGGATTATGAATTGTAATGACACAATGTAAGATGAAGTCGGTACCTGCCTTAGCAAAAACATGGAACATATGTCAGTCTTTGCCTTATGAGATAGGGAGCTTTTGCCTTCTAGATCACCTATGCCTTTTGCGCTCTCTTTTCTTTGAACCTGCTTTCGTGCCTATCTACAGCTATTATTGGTATTGGATTCGCTCTTTTCTACTAGTCGGTATATAGCAACAAACTTAAATAAGTTAATTTGATTGTTCCAACATGCCATTCTTATAGGGTATGTTCTTGAATATCCTCTAGATGTTCGAGGATATGTACTATAGAAGTGGTATGTTACACAGATGCATCAATAGACTTAAAAAATATTGAGTTATTTACAGAATAAACCAAAACATTAATAATAGGCTTATGTCTCCTATTTATCCAACCATCACACATGATTGAACACCCACGAGTAGGACAATCCATTCTTCTTTCCTCCAAATAAATTTTAATTTCAGAAACTAAGCAATTCAAAAGTTTACCTCTGCAGTTTTTAATAAAAGGAGCTTTGTATCTCAGACTATAAGTGTAATATCCATTTTCCAGAACATATTTAGGGTTTAACCCTAGATCATAGCACATGAGTTATTTCAATGGCAATTTATGAGAATGCATTACATTTACATGCATATCATTAGCATACACATGACTATTGATATTTGTACACATTACAAAGATAGCATATACACTCAATTGACATGTCTCTAGGTATGAAAGACAAAAAATGAACATGATATGAATTGTGAATTGTTATGTCTTGAATTTTAATTTGATTGGATTCCAATTAGTAATTTGGAATTAATAGTGATTAATCGAGAGATTGATGAATTATTATGTACATTTGGATTACGAAAAATGCCAAGTGGTTAGATAATTTGATACATGAAAAATTAGGGTGAATAAGCCTATAATTAAGTGACATTTGACATAGTTAAATGAGTGACAAATGGACTAGTCATTATTTGACAAATGGAACAATTATAGAGTAACAAATGGACCAATTAATGTGTGACATGTGGACAAATTAATAGGAGATTAATGACAGCATCTTAAGGAGACTAATGGCAGTTTAATTATGGAACAAATGGCTTACGTGCCACTTGACACATGTTTAGGTAATTTAGAGACACCTAGACCTTGATAAAGCAAGTTCCAGCAGCAAAGTTTCTACTGTCTTTCCCTTTGCTTTACCACCAAAATTGCTCTTAGCTTCTCTCTGCATGTTGTTTTAATACTAGCTAAAATTGTAACATCTCACTACCATAGAGTATATACCCAAACATCCAGAGGACATTCAAGTATATATTTTATGATAATTGCATGTTAGAGCAGTCTTATATACTTTTTATGGCATCATATAGAATAACAGAATACTTAAAAACTCAACTTCTCATTTCATTCACTAACATGATTTTTACTGTATCATTACATCAATAATTATTTACATCATTAAGAACATTGTGAGTTACTGCTCATTTTACAAAAGTTCTACATGACAAAAGAAACTACATAAACACAAACTACAACTCCTCAATTGTCAGCTGACCAGACCTTTGAGCCATTTCTTAATGTAAAATGTTCTTCTAAAGTATCTTAGGGACTAGGTCTCCTCTCTTATACCTGCAAAGTCACGTTGTAATTTTGATGAGTTTTGCGAACTTAGTGAATGAACCATCCTCAATGTGCTCGGTCATTCAAAACATCAAACATTTCAATTATAAACCAAATGCACAATATTTCTCAACAATTCATTATGGATTACACTTATTTCTTATAATCTTATTAGAAGAATTCATTCATATTATCACATGTTCAGAAATATGGAATATCACAAAATCATCACAATTTAGAAATGTTTTCACAATCATATATGTACAAATGCATATACATATGAGACTCCACTTTCATTGTTTTTTTGTTATAACTGAGCACCATTCGCTGTCCTATATCCCTTGTAAATATCGGGCTCTTTTCAGATACTGTCCCATACTCATTGTGGATAATGGGCTCATTAATCACGAAGCTAATGCCTTTACATGAACATTTCTGAGCTTTAAGCTCTTTCAGACTGGCTACTTCGGTCACAATGCCTTCATCTGATCATGCATATATATGTGAAGCATCAAATCACAAAATATGCGATCAATAACATTTATTCATAATGCACAGTCAGATTCACATTAACTTTTCGTTGAGTATACAAATATCTTTCATATTTAAATGCAACCAGAACACTCCCAATGCATTCCCAAATATCAAACTCCTCGAACTATTAATGTCTAGAATTATTGCATACAGATCATTAACAATTCAATAACTAGGAGTTAAACAAAACTATATCAATCCTAGAGAGAACATCTAGATTACTCATAGTATACTCCTAATTACGCTATTGCTTGGATGGTTCGACAATGTCTGAATTCAATCGTTCGACTTGTATGTCTAAAATCATTTAATACACAAAAATTCACATAACAAAGTCGATCAATCAAATACATATTTAATTATACACACATATATCTGTGCCATATTCAACACATACTCAATGACTTTCCCAGGTATGTTTCCATAATCACAATTCATGATCATTCAAACATTATCACTTGAATATGTCTTATTTTCACTTGGGTTTATGGCTCAATTAACTTGTTTAATTTAAATTCATCAATCAGTCATCAAACTAGTGCATTTCAAGCTTAAATGCATCATAGAAAAGTACCTTAGCATTAGTTGTTTCAAACATTACTTAAAAGAGAAGTATTCATGTTCAAACTTTACCCACCATCATAGTGGACCTTGCGACGATCGTGACATAAGCTAGTGCATCAGGCCACGATTGTGGGGACTCTACCACATTTTAGGTACGAGAAAGGAGACCTAGTTCCTAAGATACTTTAGAAGAACGTTTTGGATTAAGAAATGGCTCAAAAGTCTGGTCAGTTGACATCTGAGGAGCTGTAGTTTGTATTTATGTAGTTTCTTTTATCATGTAAAAATTTTGTAAAATAAATAGTAAACTCACAATGTTCTTAATGATATAAATATTTGTTAATGTAATGCTATAGTGTAAATCATGTTAGTAAATGAAATGAGAAGTTTAGTTTTTAAGCATTATGTTATTCTATATGATGCCATAAAAACTGTATAAGATTGGTCTAACATGCCATTATCATAGAATATGTGCTTGAATCCCTCTGGATGTTTGGGTATATACACTATGGTAGTGGGGTGTTACAATTTTGGTATCAAAGCATGGTTCGACATCCATAGGGACATATAAGAGCGTTTAGACATGATATAGTGAGAGACTCGAATAGTGATCACAACTATTTTTGTTATAGGTCATCCGTCATAGGTGATCAAAATACAAGGTCAGCCGACTTAAATGACTTAGAGAATGTAGGAGCCAATAAGGAGTCTCCTATACCTAAGGTCACACAAATGCCTCTGATAATTCTTGAAAAGACAGGAAGGAGATGTGATAAGCTCAGAAAGCAGGGGCCTGTGGACTTGTACAGAAGTACAGACCCTACTGAGGCAAAAGGATGGTTAGAAAGAATGAAAAGGATTTTTAATCAAATAGACTACGAGTCTAACGAGAAGGTTAACCATGCAGTCTCGCTTTTGCAGGGTCTAGCATATCAATGGTGGAAGACCGTTCTAGATGGTGCCTCCAATCCTTGTAGTTTAAAGTGGGAAGATTTTCTGAAGGTGTTTAAAGAGAATTACATACACAAGATCTTTTTGGGTAGGAAGATGAATACATGCACAAGATCTTTTTGGATAGGAAGATGAAGGAGTTTCTGGATCTGAAGCAAGGCAATCTCACAGTAGTGGAGTATGAAATAAGGTTTAATGAATTAATGGGATAAGCAACTGCATTGATCCCAATTGAGGAGGATAAGTGTAGGAGGTTTGAAGATGAGTTAAATATAGAGATAAAGACGAGGTTAGCCATCACTAATTTGAGTAGTTTCATTAAATTGAAAGTAGCCTTGATCATATTTGAATAGTTGTTGAAAGATGGTCAGGGAGAGTATAGACAGGAGTCTAGAGTGAAGAGACAGGGTTAATCTCAAGCTAAATCTGGCAGAAGGTTTAATAAATTCCATAATAGATCATTTCAATCCTAGACTAGATCGAGACAATCGTGGATTAGACCAAAAGGTGGTTTTGTTTAGGTTGGTAGAGGTTGAGGACAAGTATCAGGAGTACAGTTGTGAACACTATGGAAAGAAACATGGTGGGGAATGTTGGAGGTTATTGGAAGCTTATTTTCATTGTGGCTTTGAGCATTAGATTAGAGAATGTCTTGAGACTTTGAGACCACAATTTGGAATGAAAGGAGGATCGGTAACTAAGAAAATGGTCCAATAGGGTAGAGCTATTGGATCAATACAGAGAGGCAGAGGTAGAGGCATAATACAATCAGCAGGTCCTAGTCAAGACTGAGGTATGAAGTAACCAACTGCAATTTCAGGCTAAGATTTATGCCATCACTAGATAGGAGGCACAGTACTCCCCAGATGTGGTAACGAGTGTGTTGAATGTATTTAATTTTAAAGCATTTGCATTAGTAGATCTAGGATCTACGCATTCATTCATTGCACCGCATCTAGCATCTAAACTGCATTGTAAGAGAACAATGATTAGAGAGGTATGCAAAGGGTGTAACATTTGGATTGATCAGGCAGAGTTGAAAGCTGATATGATAATATTGCAATTGAGGGAAATAGACCTTATCTTAGGTATGGATTGGCTCACTCCACATAAGGCTGTGACGAATTGTTATATTAAGGAAGTTATTCTTGAATCTCGTAATCAGTCAAGAGTAATGTTTTGAGGAGTTAGTCAAGCAGTTCCAGTCAGATTAATTTCATTCATGACTATTTTGAGATTGGTCCGAGGTGGATATAAGGGTTATCTAGCTGACGTAGTTGATACCTGGAATGAACAGATCATTCAGGATATTCCTATTATTAAGGATTTTCTAGATGTGTTTCCTCCTAAATTACTAGGTTTACCCCTAGAAAGGGAAGCGGAGCTTTCTATTGACTTTGTCTAGGTACCGGTCCTATATCTATTCCTCCATATAGAACGACACCTGTAGAATTGAAGGAACTTAAGACCCAGTTATTGGAGTTGTTGGAAAAGGGTTTTATTAGGCCCAGTTTGTCACCTTGGTAAGCTCCAGTTTTGTTTGTAAAGAAGAAGGATGGGACCTTGAGGTTATGTATTGACTATAGAAAATTGAATCAAGTGACAGTGAAAAATAGGTATCCTCTACCGAGGATAGATGATTTGCTTGATTAGTTACAGGGAGCTCACGTATCCACTAAGCTAGATTTGAGATCAGGGTACTATCGGTTAAAGATAGCTAAAGCTAATGATCCGAAGAGTGCATTTAAGATCAAATATGGACACTTTGAGTTTTTGGTGATGTCGTTTGGGTTGAAAAATGCTCCAGCAGCTCTTATGGCCTTGATGAATCAGGTATTTAAACCTTATTTAGAAAGTTACATAATTATGTTTATTGATGATATTATAGTGTATTCGAAGTGTAGAGAAGAACATACAGAGCATTTGAGGTTATCGCTATAGATAATGAGAGGGAAACAATTGTATGCCAAGTTTAGTAAGTGTGAATTTTTGTAACATCTCATTATCATAGAGTATATACTTGAATATCCAGAGGACATTCAAGTACATATCCTATGACAATGGTATGTTAAAGTAAACGTAATCTCTTAAATGGCATCATAAAAAATACACAATACTTAAAACCTCAACTCTTTATTTCATTCATTCATAAAAGTTTATATTATAGTCATTAAAACAAATATTTACATTACCAAACATGAGAAAGTTTACAATCCTTTATAACAAAAGTTCTACATTTCAAAGAAACTACATAATACAATTTACAACTCCTCTAATGTCAGCTAATAGACCTTTGAGCCATATCTTAATCCAAAATGTTCCTTTAGAAAATCTTAGGAACTAAGTCTCCTGTCTCATACCTGAAAAGCCACGTTGCAATTTTTGATGAGTTTGTAAACTCAATAAATGAACCATTATTAATGATCTCACTCTAGTCAAATACACAAATATCACACAACCAACCAATTTCACAACATTTTCCATCTCAATAAGACATAATGAATGTCACACATTTCACATACATTCTTTCAGAACATGTATAACCCAATCAATCACATTATCATGGCATATCACTTTATCATCACAATTTTGGAAAAGGTTTTATAATCATATATTTCATAATCATAAATATACAAATGTAGATGCAGATGAGACTCTAGATTCGTTATTATTTGTTGTGACCAAGTTCCTTTCAGATATAGATATAGATACTGGCCTATTAGGCTCAGTTAGATACAAAAATCATAGAGCAAAGCTCTATGTGCAAAATTATGAGCTTAAACCTCTTTCAAAAAGGCTACTTTGATCACAACGCCTTTATCTGAACATGCATTTTATAAAACACATCAAATAACAGAACATGCCATCAAAAACATTTACTTATGATGCACAGACAGAATCTCATATTCATCATATCTCAGTCTGGCATTCAACTTTTGTTGAGTACTCAGAAATTAGTCAGAACTTAAATGTAAATAGAACACTTACAATACAATCCCAAATATCAAACTTCTCAGACTATTATTGTCCAGAATCATCATAATCAAATCATTATCAGTTCAATAAATAGGAATTAACAGAAACAAAATCAATCCTAGTGAAATCTTCTAGATTGTCTCACAGTATGTTCCAAATCACGCTATTGCCTGGATGGTCTAGCAATGTCTGAATGATGGCATTTGACTTGAGAGTCTAAAATCATACAATTAACATCACAAAATTGATCAATCAAATAAGTATTCAATCATGCACAAATATATATGTGTCATGTTCAATGCATGCTCAATTAACCTTCTCGGGTATGTATCCTTAAATCATATAGCTTAACCATTCATCCACCATAGCTTGGATATGACTAGGTTGCAATTAGGATTCATCAAACATACATCTACTCATCATTTTCTAGAATTATGCATTCACACATTTTTCCAAATTCTCATCCATTCATTCCTAATACATCACTCATACCCTTTAGATCACAATTACATTCCTAAAAACACCTTGATTCCTTTAACTCTCTCATAAATTCCAAAGTTTAGATAAATTAATATCAAACAATTCATTCCTTAAATTATAACATCAATTACCAACCTAAACTTGTCAAACACTTAACCAATTGATTTAACATCAAACTAAATTCATTTTATGCCTCAATCAAGTCTTAATGCACCAAAGAAATGTAACTTATTCTTAGTTAATACCATAGTCACACAAACAACGTGTTCTAGGCCTATCCCACAATTGTAGAATGAGTGAACCGAAAGTTCACCATCCACTTCCTTTAATTTCGTTTTTTTCCAGTTTTTTATCAAGATAAATTTTTGGGTCAATTTTGCAGGGCCTTTTTGACATAGAAAATGAGGCATTTAGGCAATACATTCTTCTAAACAAAATTTTCCTATATGTCTTATGTTTCTAATGACATGAAGTTTAGACAAGTTGGTTTAGTATTCTATAAGTTATACTTAGAATACTACAGACTGTTTTCACATCGTGACAGCACCTAGTACTCAATGTCAAGCCAAATTTTGAACCTTAGAAACAGAATTCAAATTTAATTCCTTCATGAAAATTGTATCCATATGTCTCTAGTTTACTTTAAATTAAAAATCATCCTATTTGAATATCTACAGGTTAAGATATGGCTAATATATAGATTTCTGTTTAGTGTAAACACTACAGCTAACATATTCTAGTACACTTTAAACACCATTACTGCAACTAATCCACCCTTAGAAAATCACCAAAATCTTACTATTAAAGCAAACCATAAAGGACAACATGTTACTTGTGTATCTCAAAACCTCCTCAATCTTTAAGCTAAGTATCCCTCCAAATATGCAAGGACAAGGTATGCTCTAAAAATAGGATGGAATAGAAAAGGGTTTCTATCAAAGGATGAAGACAACAAGATTTTGGAGTGACAAAGTGCAGAACTTTAGAAAAATGTCAAGGTTAAAAGGGTTGTGTATGGATGTCAGTTGTGAGAAGAACAAGAAGAGAGCAAGTGAACAAAAACAAAAGAAAGATGGTCTTTCATGCATGGAAACTATGGGTGTACGTGTGGGGTGAAGGAGTGGCCACTTGTTATGCTAAGATTCAAGCCATATGTATCACACTTCAACTATCAATTGTCATTCCATAACTAGGCAATTTGTCACTTAATCACTAGGCCATATGTCCTTCAGCTATACCACCATTTGTCACTCCTTGATTCAAACCATCTATCACTCTATTATTAATGCCCCATGTCACCATTTCATAGGCCAAATCAACCTAAACTCCCAGGTATCATTTTATATTGTCCTTTTAACATTTTTCCTAGACTAGACGCACATATTACCTCATCAACCACTCAATTGTAACAATAGATTCTCAATTCACTAATTTTAATCCATCCCAAAATAAATTCAATCAAAACACAATTACGCAATCACATCCTAAGTATTTAAAATCTTTCATACCCCGAAATGACTCAATTGTGTGCATTTATTATCTTTGTAATGTGTATAAAATATAATTTGTGTATGAATGCTAAAGTTATGCATGTATATGCGATGCTTGATCTAGGGTTCTAACCCTAAGCATTTTTCAAAATTTGGATATTACAAATTTGGCTTGATCAAGTAGCATTTTTTGGTCATATTGTGTTTGTACAAGGCATGCAGATGTGCCCAAAGAAAGTAGAAGCAATGATTAAATGGGAAGCTTTGAGAAATGTGACTGAGATCCAGAGTTTCCTTGGATTAGTCAGTTATTACAGAAGGTTTTTTTAGGGGTTTTCTTTGATTTTAGCCCCTTTAACAAAACTTCTGAGGAAGAATGTATTTTTCAGATAGACTGATGAATGTTAGAGAAGTTTTGAGGAGCTAAAGCATCAGTTAACTACAGCACCAGTATTAGCTATTCCATCTGGATCTGGTGGTTATGTGGTGTATAGTAATGCTTTACACCGAGGATTAAGATATATATTGATGCAGTATGGCAGAGTGATAGCATATGCATCGAGACAATTGAGGTCTTATGAGTTTAATTTTTTGATACATGATTTAGAGCTTATTGTTGTAGTATTTGTTTTGAAGATTTGGGACACTATCTGTATAGTGAAACTTTCTAGATATTCACTAATCATAAAAGTTTGAGATATTTTGAGTTAGAAAGAGTTGAATATGAGACAACAGAGGTGGATAAAATTATTGAAAGATTATGATTGCAGAATTGAGTATGATCCTAGTAAAGCTAATGTTGTAGCTAATGCATTAAGCATAAAATCTAAAAGTAGTGTGGCTTAAGTACAATGATCAAGGTTGTCTAATTTAGTGCAATTGAGAGCATTGAATGTTGAGTTAAATTAGGGATAGAATGAGGCTTTAATAGCTACATTGAACTTAAGACCTGTATTAAATGAAAGAATCAGAAAAGTTTAAAGTAAAGATCCAGATTTTGTGAAGTTAATTGAGAAGTTGAAAGTGAATCCGAGTCCTAAGTTTGAATTGAGGAATGATACACTGTGATTGAAAAAGAGATTATGTGTGCCTATTGTACATAATTTGAGGAAAGAGATTATGGAGGAAGCATATGTAGCAGCTTATAATATGCATCTTGGTACTACCAAGATGTATAATATACTGAAACATCATTTCTTGTCGTTAGGGAAAAAGAAGCAAGTGGCTGAATATGTGGCTAAGTATTTGACTTGCCAATAGATTAAGGCAGAGCATCAAGCTCTAGTTGGTAAGTTATAGTCACTACCTATTCCAGAGTGGAAATGGGAGAGGATTATTATAGATTTCATCATAGGTTTGCCAAGGACTCCGAGGCAACATGATGCTATATAGGTTATTGTAGACCTATTGACCAAATAAGCTCATTTCTTGCCAGTGAGAGAGAACAATACACTGGATCAATTAGTTTGGAGATATGTAAATGAGATAGTGAGGTTACATAGGGTTCCAGTGTCCATTGTATCTGAGAAAGATCTTACATTTACCTCAAGATTATGGGGTAGTTTACGGACAACTTTGGGCACAAAGTTGAACTTTAATACTACATTTCATCCTCAAATAGATGGACAGAGTGAGATAACTATTAAGACTATAGAAGATATGCTCAAAGCTTGTGTTTTGGAGTTTCAAGGAGCATGGGATCAGTACGTGTCTCTAATTGAATTTACTTATAACAATCAGTATCACAATAGTATCGGCATGGCACTGTATGAGGCATTATATGGCAGGAAGTGTTGTTTGCCTTTGTATTGGATGAAGAGGGGCTAAGGATTGTTCAAGGCCCAGAACTAATCCAAGATGCTATTGATAAAGTGAAACTAATCTGAAGTAAAATTCAAGTAGCAAAAGACTAACAACAAAGTTATGTGGATCAGCATCGGGGAGATATGGAGTATCAAGTGGGTGATAAAGTGTTTATGAGAGTATCACCTTGGCAAGGAGTGCTGAGGCTCGATAAAAAGGGTAAGTTAAACCCTAGATATATTGGTCCATATAAGATTATTGAGAGAGTTGGACCATTAGCTTATAAGTTAGCTTTATCTGCTGAAATGGCTTAAATTCACAATGTGTTTCATATGACTAGGCTTAGGAGATAGCAGTCTGATCCGACTCATGTGTTACTGGCTCAGGAAGTTGAAATTATAAATAATCTGAGTTATATTGAGGAACCGGTAAAGATAGTAGGTTATCAGAATAAACAGTTGAGAAACCGAGTGATCCCATTAGTGAAAATCCTTTGGAGGAATAATTTGAGTGAGGAAGCCACATAGGAAATGGAAGAGAACAAGAGGATATAATACCCCTACCTATTTGATCAATCAGGTAAGAATTTCAAGGACGAAATTTCTTAAGAAGGGAGAATTGTTATATCCATTTTCCAGAACATATTTAGGGTTTAACCCTAGATCATTGCACATGAGTTATTTCGTTGTGAATTTATGAAAATGGATTACATTTACATGCATTTCATTAGCATACACAAAAATATTGATATTTTTACATTACAAAGATAGCATATGCACTCAATTGATATGTCTCGGGTATGTAAAATCAAAAATGAACATGATATGAATTATAAATTGTTATGTCTTCAATTTTTTTTTGATTGGATTCCAATTAGTAATTTGGAATTAATTGTGATTAATTGGGAGATTGATGAACTATTATATACATTTGGACTAGAAAAAATTCCAAGTGGTTAGATAATTTGATACATGAAAAATTAGGGTGACTAAGCCTATAATTAAGTGACATTTGGCATCGTTAAATGAGTGACAAATGGACTAGTCATTAATTAACAAATGGAACAATTATTGAGTGACAAGTGGGATAATTAATGTGTGATAAGTGGACAAATTAATAGGAGATTAATGGAAATATCTTAAGGAGACTAATGTTAGTTTAATTATGGAACAAATGGCTTATATGCCAATTGACACATGCTTAGGTAATTTAGAGACACCTAGCACCTTGATGAAGCAAGTTCCAACAACAAAGTTTCTACTATCTTTCCCATTGCTTCACCACCTAAACTACTCCTGTCTTGTCTCTGCATGTTAGTTTAACCCTGGCTCAAATTGTTACACGAAATCGACATTTTAATTCCTCACAAAATAGCCAAGAAACTAGTTAAAAATGGCTTCATATTGCTGTCTAAAATCAACCTGTTTCACTTTATTTTTGTGATGAAATTTGCAAAAAATGGAGGCTTAGTTTAATATAAAGTTTTTAACTGAATTGGAAGCTTAAGAATTTGATCTTTATGTCATGTTTAATGGTATAAGAATGATGCTTGAATTTGATTGAAATGAATGACATGTTGGTGATGAAATATGCTGGAAATATGTTAAATGAACTTAGAAGTTTTTATGTTTATTCTTAGTGTATGAAAAATCGTGGATTATAGATTAATTCAAGGATGAATTAGATCTAGAATTGAAGTATATTGAAGGTGGATTTATGCTAAATCAAGATGTTAGTATAGTGTTCTTGAATTGAGAAAGAATTAGGACTATATGCATGATAATGTATGATAGTTTCTGGTTTAATTTTTGGCAGATGAAAGACCATGGTTTATGAGCTCTAAATTGAATAATTTTGAGCTAGAATTGTAGTATAATTCAGGTCTAAATGCGGTTGCATAATTGAGTATGAATTCTGGAAAATTGGAAGTGTAAATGATGTTTTTAAGTGGGTGAATTTGTGGAGAATTGGAGGAAACAATACAGGGCATGATCGTGGCCTTCAAGTGCACGATCGTGACCTAATTATTTGTGTTCTATCACGATCATGGTAGAGTCTCCACAATCATGGCCTAATGCACTAGCTTCTGTCATGATCGTGGCAAGGTCCACCACGATCGTGGGTAAAGTTTGAACGTGAATACTTCTCTTTTAAGTGATGTTTGAAATAACTAATGATAAGGTACTTTCCTATGATGCATTTAGGCTTAAAATGAACTAGTTTGATGATTGATTGATAAATTGTCATTAAACAATTTAATTGAGGTATAAACCTAAGTGCAGATAAGACATATTCAAGTGACAATGTTTGAATGATCATGAATTGTGATTAAGGAAACATACCTGGGAAAGTCATTGAGCATGCATTGAACATGGCACACACACACACACATATATATGCATAATTAAATATGTATTTGATTGATCGAATTTGTAATGTGAATTTTATGTGTATTAAATGATTTTAGATGCACAAGTCGAACGACTGAATCCAGGATTGTCAGACCATCCAGGCAATAGCATAATCTGGAACGTACTGTGAGTAACCTAGACGTTCTTTCTAGGATTGATATATTTCTATTTAATTTCCAGTTATTGAATTGTTAATGATCTATATGCGATAATTTCAGACATTAATAGTTTGTGGAGCCTAATATTTGGGAATGTATTGGGAGTGTTTTGTTTACATTTGAATCTTAAAGATATCTGTATACTTAATGAAAAGCTGAATGCCAGATTTAGGTCCGATGAATATGTGAATCTGACTGTGCATCATAAATAAATGTTATTGATGGCATATTATGTGATTTGATGTTTCACATTGATATGCTAATCAGGTAAAGGAGTTGTGACTGGAGTAGCTAGTCTAAAAGAGCTTAAAGCTAAAAAATGTGCACATTGAGCCATTAGCTTCGTGGTTAATGAGGCCAATATCTACAATAAGTATAGGATAGTATCTAAAAACAGCCCGATATCCACAAGTGATATGGGATAGTGAAAAGGGCTCAGTCACAACAAAATAACAGCAAAAGTGGAGTCTTATATGCATATACATTTGTACGTATATGATTGTGAAAACATTTATGAATTGTGATGATTTTTTGAAATGTCATATTCATGAACATTTGATAATATGAATGAATTCTTCTAATAAGATTATATGAAATAAGTGTAATCCATGATGAATTGTTGAGTTTGGAAATACTGTGCATTTGTTTTATAATTGAAATGTTTTGATGTTCTAAATAAGTAAGCACGTCGAAGATGTTTCAGTCATTGAGTTTGCAAAACTTATCAAAATTGCATCGTGGCTTTTGAGGTACGAGAGACGAGACCTAGTTCCAAAGATACTCTAGAAGAACATTTTGGATTAAGAAATGGCTCAGAGGTTTGGTCAGCTGACATCTGAGGAGCTGTAGTTTATGTTTATGTAGCTTCTTTTGTCATGTAGAATTTTTATAAAAAGAGTAGTAAACTCACAATGTTCTTGATGATGTAAATATTGGTTAATGTAATGCCAGAGTGTAAATCATATTAGTAAATGAAAAGAGAAGTTAAGTTTTTAAGTATTCTATTATTCTGTATAATGCCATAAAAAGTGTATAAGATTGTTCTGACATGCCATTATTATAGAATATGTACTTGAATGTCCTCTGGATGTTTGGGTATATACTCTATGATGGTGGGATGTTACAATAAGAGGCTAAATCATCCACCATAGGCTAAGAATAGTAAGATTGAAAAGCATTGAATGTTGGAACTATATCAACCATATAACACCCCACTCCAGCTGGACCCGAACCCGACATCGACGGTGATATCTGAATCTGTGCCCCGTGAGGATGGTGTGCCACATCACTAAACAATCAAACAGTCGATATAAATTCTTTTTTAAAATCACAAACGTAAAGTATAGAAAATCAATAACCAGAACGTTCCACTTTGTTTTACAACCATTTGATACAAACAATGTAATCAACAGAAACTTTTATTAGCCAATTGGGCCCATTTCAAATTACAACAATACAATCATTTCCAGTTTCTCAAAA
>JANIIA010000010.1:6736888-6747315 GCA_027478495.1 Erythroxylum alaternifolium | reverse complement strand
TCTTCCCCTTTATGGTATGCTCCTTTCTTGATCTCACAAGACACTCTTTTTGGAGAAACGGCTTATAGGTCTTAGAGTAATGTTGTTGGTGGCACTTACCCTTTAGAAAATCTTAAATTTTATCCTTAACTAACTAACTAGGGATTTATTCTTTTTTTGTCCTCCTATAAAGGTGCTTTTAACTGGTCCTAGCAAAAGGTCTTAAATTATACTAAGAAACTTCTTAGAAAAGAAACACACCTTCTTACTGATTGAATGTTTAGCAACCTCTAAATGGGTCAAGCTAGAACTTGAATCAGTGTCAGTCAATAAAGATAAATATTTTAATTCAAATTTGATAACATGATCAATTTTGTAAGTTTTGGAACTCAAACCATGCAACTATAATGATAAGTAGTTGTTGCTACAAATTTAGAGACCTGACATATTCCTTAATAAAAAATATTAAAACAAATTCATATTTGAATCAACATTTACAACATTTTTTTAGAATATTGGACCACAATTAGACTGAGTCACTTGGAAAACTCCCCAAAAGTACCTATTTTTCTATATAAAACACTATTTCATTGAAGCAACTTATATTAAGGTGCTTTTCAGGGGGGACTTTTAAATGATCATAGAATACTGAAGTTAGACGAGGATGGAGGACTTACAGAATCTATAATTGAACTAACTTACCTTTGGAAACCCACTAAGTCCAAAGAGTAAAAGAGGTGGAAACCAAAAGTCATGATCTTTAACACTAGTGAATATGTTGAAGTTATAGGATTAGAGAAAATGGGATCTATGGTACTATAAGTTAAGACCTCTTAACTGATTCTTCAGAAAACTATATTAATAATGGTATGCAACAACAATTAGCTTGTTTTAAAGAGCTCCAAAACTATAGTTTTTCATGTCACTCAACCTCTAGAACCAAATGCCACTATTGGTATGACTACTATGGAAATGCAAGTTAACAATCTAACTTCATTATGCAAAGATAAACCTTCTTTAGTTAGTAGCTTATATTATAGAGCCAAACAAGATAGCTAATCCTATTGCTCCATCCATAAATCAGCTAACCATAAATTCAAAATATATATAAGGTTGTATTACATCAAAAACTAAAAAATTAACTATTTAGAAAAGCTAAGAAAAAGGTTATTACATCCTCTTTTAGCCATAGTTAATACCTATAGTGACTTATAATATTAAAGGATATAATTATCATAATAAACAAAATGTTTCGCATGATTTGATTATCAATTAGGAACCCCTTTGATTAATTTGTTTACAAAATAAAAGTTAGGTGATTCAATGAATGCTTATGGTTCATAAGAATGAATTAGCACATTATTCCTAACCATATAGCCTTTTTTAATTGCGTAATTATTATTTCTTTTGATACCAAGTCCAACCAATTAATTCATCTCAACATCAACTTTACTAAGTACATTATCAATACAACAATCACATTTGGATATTCTTATAACTTGACCTCTCAAAGAAAGCTTCTTTAGAATGAAATATCAATAATAACAAATACAATATCTATCCCTTGGCTATTTATGGATGATTTTAACACCACCATTTTCTTTATACGAGGCTATTGATCACTATCTAATGAAGTACAATGTTTATGGTTGCTATCAGTGACCAATTTGTTGGAGAAATATCTATTGGATCCTTCTTAAGTAACCCATCAAATTATAGATTTTTTTGAACCATCAAGGTTAAATTGGAGAAATCTCAAAAATAGTATCTTTAACATTGTAATGCCTATTTATGTTCCTAAAAGAGAAGTTTAACATACTCCATCAAAGTTCTGCTTTCTTCCATATTTTTAGGCTATAACTTTGGTGTATATTTAATTTCTTGGTTAGTCTATTTTCTTTATTTTCAATATAATTTCTCTTAAAGTTTTGGATCTTCTTCAAAAAATTTAGATTATTCAACTCCTTGTCATACATAGCAATGATCCCTAAAATTAAAGCAAATAAAAAATAAAGCAATATATAAATTAAATTTATATAAAATAAAAAGATATAAGCAAACATAAAATAGTAAAACAATTGTTCAAGACATGAAAAATAATAAATGAGTTCCCTAAAATTTGTTGCTTCCCTAACAATAACATAAAAACGTTCTAATTATGTAGTTGATAAATAATTTTAAAGTTACGAAAATTTTTCGTATTACAAATTTGTTAGCGATTAACTAGACAAGTATACAAATCATTCTTTTGAGAAATTAAACAAATTAATTAACTAAGAAGAAATATATAGCATCTTGTAGAGCATATAAAAGGAATTTAAGCTAATTAAAGTAGTCAATGCCATCTCACAAAGCGAGATAACTAAATTTTAGGGCTTGTGTAGAATCACTTTTAATGATAAATAGTCTCGTAAGGACAAGTTTCCTTACTCAAAACAATATGTTGGCACATGATAAGGATCTAGTTTCTTTCTTAATTTTGTACTCCACTATCCAGTGATCCCTTTCCACATACCTCGTTTTTTGACAATTTCTTTGGTAGTGAATGTTTAATGCTTGAATCATTAGTAACTATTACTAATGCTTCATTTGGAGCATTTTTTTCTTCATAATTGCATTTTTAAATCTCATCTTCTATTAATGATCTTCTTTCCCCTATAAATGATCATATTTCTTTTATATTTAAGATTACTAGAATTTTAAAAGATGAAAGTTATAAATTGCATATTCTAATAAATTACTTGAATCTCCTTTTTGAGCCATTCCATGTCTTGGATAACTTTGGCATATCCCTAAGTTTTGTGACTTCTTGTAGGGGATATCATATATTCAATTCTAATATATATAGTTTATTTGATAGAGTCTCAAGGCATTTATTATCTTGATACTTATGTTTATAGGATTCATGGTAATGGTAAGCTACTCTCCATTCCACATAAGGAGCTCATGCTTCCTTTGTGCCATATTTTTCTCAACTCCTGTAAATCATCTATTACTACTCTTTGTCCATAGGTAATAGACGCATGATCCAAAAACAATTTCCATGTTGTTTTGTCCCTTTTGGATTGTCTTTTCTTTATTCATAATATGTTTACTATATTTATGAAGTTTTTTCCTTGTTCTTCCTATAAATATATGAATCTAGTTGCCTTTCAATCCTCTATAGAGATCTTATAATTAAAAAATAACTATTATACTATTTAGGATTCCTCCTTCAATAGCACACAAGTATTGTTAATATTTAGGAAGGTGATTCTATATAATATCGAAGGTCTCTTTTTCATTAAAATCCATTGGAGGAAAAATACTCTAGGTAGTAAATTTTTGTTCCGTATTACCTTCCATCCTTCCATATATGGTCCTCTTTCTTTCTAAAGAATTCCCATACTAAGGTTGGTATACCTACTAGATTTACCTAACCACCAATATTTATCTTATTTGATAATATTAAGGTAGTAGTTTGGATTATGGAAAACCTTTCTAGTTGACTTTAGTGTCTATATGGTATGTATTACCAAGTGTGTACATCATAGGGCTATTGTAACTTCTTTGCTTTAGTTTTCATTGAAGAGAGATGCAAGATCCACATTCCAAATTTTGCATATAACATTGTCCCTTAGTTCATCCCTTAACTTCAATAGTCCTAAGAAATCAAGAAAATGATGGTTTAGGCCTTAGTTCTTATATACTCTTTTCTATTAGAAAGTAAGAGTGAAATCATTTCACAGATAAGGATTCCTTGTTAACCATTAATCTCCATAGCCTCTTACCATAGAAAACTTTTTTTTAGTAGTTATGCAAGTGATGCCAATACCTTATTTTTTAAGAGATTTATATACCCCCTCCTAACCAACTTTAGCTAGGTATTGCCCTTTTAATCACTATTCTATAGGAATCTCCTCTATAGCCTCTTACCATATAAAACTTTATTTCTAGTAGTGATTAAGGGATGCCAAGACCTCCCTTTTTAAGTGATTTGTATACCTCTTTCTAACCAACTTAGGCTAGGTATTGTCCTCTTAATCACTTTTCCATATGAATCTACTCAACAACTTCTCAATTTCCATTATTAGCCTGTTAGGAAAAAATGGGAAGACCAACAAACATAAAGGGAATTCACGATAAACTTAATTTGAATTACCTAACCAACATTAGATAAAAATGTATTACACCAACATCTTAATGTTTTTTTTATATCTTATCAATAAGTGGAAGACAATCTTTGAATAGTAGCTTTCTTGAAGTGGTAGGGACTATATTTTACCTAAAGGGAGAGGAAATTATTTGCAACCTTAAGATATTTGCTTCTATTAACTTCGAAGCCTATTAGTTACGTGAAAACATGTAAAGAAGCTATAAATGTACTAATAGAGGAATCTTGGGCTCTAAAGGAAATAATCAAGTCATTAAAAAAGAATAAAGAGATTAGTCCAATGCTTTTACATTTAATATGATATTTAAAGCTCAGATTGGTATTAGCATTGCCTTTAATCAGTCTATCTAAAGCTTTCATATACCAAATGAGGAGGTAAAGAGACAGGGGTCTCCTTGCCTTAAGCCTTTTGCTCTTTCAAATTATTTTATTGGTTCTTCACTGATAAGAACACTAAAGGAGGTTGTTGTAATGAAAAGTTTAACCTACATCTAAACTTGTTAAGGAATTTAAATGCTTTTAATAGATCAATATAATTTATCAAAATCTTTAAAAAAGTCCAACTTAATTGCATAATTTTGAGACATATTTTTTGTAGAATATCCCTTGAACTGTTCTTGAGCCACTAATATATTATCACCTATCATCCTTCCATCCAAAAGAGCTCCTTTTGAATCACTGATGGTTTCCTAAAGGACCTTCCTTTTATTTTTAGCAATAATTTTAGAAATAATTTTATGTAAGAATTTAAAATAGGAATTGGATCTTAACGAATTTAAACAGCCAAGGTTAGGTACATTTGGTGTCAAATAAAGAAAAGTCTCATTTATCTTTTTAAACATCTTACATCTTAACGAATTTAAAGAGCCAAGGTTAGGTACATTTGGTGTCAAATAAAGAAAAGTCTCATTTATCTTTTTAAACATCTTACCTTTCTAAAAAAACTTTTAGGATAACTTGATAGACAATAATCTTTATTAGGGTCAAGATTTATAATAGAGGAAGCCATTTAGGCCTTAGGGACTTGGAGCTTTTAAAGTATTCATCTTAAAGACCACTCCCTATATCTCTTGGCAACTAACTAGTCTTATTAATGCATCTAGTTCCTCACTTGTGAATTGATTGGACATAAAAGACTTGAAGAGAGGAACTCAAGGTTAGGATCCCTAAAATTATTTTAAAATAAAAAAATCTTCCTTTTTGATATCCTCTTGAGATGTAGGTGGTCATCCCTCCTGGTTTGTAAGGGACATAATTTCATTAGTATTCCTTCTCTCCAATATAGAGTTGAAGAAGAATTTGGAGTTTTTGTCCCCCTTTTTTAACTAGAGAATTTTGGACCTTTAGACTATAAACAATTTATGGATTTTGAGAGCTTTGCCATACTCATGAAGAGTTATTTTTTCATTATTAAGGTGATCCCCTTACCTAGATGCCTTTTTAATTCAAGTTAGATTTTGAACGAATCTTCCGTATTCTTTCTAACCACCTCTAAGGTCTTGTTACCCATTTTCATCTTTTTGAGTAATTTTAAATCTTCTTTAACAATGTCTTAATAAAAATATAGTTCTTACAAATTCTAATATAATTTGAAAATCCTCTTACCATTGCTCATGTGTAGCCTTAAGTGTTCACCAAGTGATTGTTTAACGAAAATAAAAAATTTCCCTCTAATTTTAAATAAGTTTTGAACGACTAATGGAGCATGATCAAGACATAAAGAGTCCAAGAACCTTACATTGCCTTTATGGAAGTGATCAAGCTATTCCATATTTACCATGGCTCTATCAAGTCTTTTTCAGATGTGCCAAAATTATTTTGTTTATTGCTTTAAGTTAAAGTTGCTCCCTCAAAATTTAAATTAGTGACTTCTTTTTATTTCTCAAGTTAACATTCCTCTAAGCTTATAAGAAGTAAAGAGAATGATTGAAGTCTCCAAAAATCAACCATGGCTCCTGAATATATTTTTAAAGGCTCTCTACTGAAAGTTAAAGTCATAAGCATAAAAAAATTGTGAAAAATTAGTTTTCCCCTAGATAAATAAAATCTCTGAATGGACTAATTCATCTGTGGCATCTAAAGTTTGGCCTTGGACTATACTAGAATCAAAAGCTTACATCACCCTTTTGTGATGGCGATACTAGTGATTAAAGAGAATAGACCATTAGAATATAAAATCTTCTAGTTTAAGAGCATTTCTAGGCTTAATTTACTTTTTAGCATTCCAATAATCACAATTTTATTATCCAAAATGAAATAAATTAAATTTTTTTATTTGAAGGGATTTTTAATCCCTGTAATGTTCCATAATACTATTGATATAAATGGGGGTTTTTAAGATTGGGTAATTTGGTGTTACCCTTTCTCCATGATTTTCTTCTGTTATCCACCACAAACTCACCATTATATTATGAGGTGATTTCTATTAATAAAAAAGTAGCTTGAGCTTTTGAACTACTTACTTGTCTTTCATGTTTCCTTACAACTTAAACATGAATATTGTTTGTCGTTTCAAGAATATTTTCTTAACTTATATCGTTACCAGGTTTCTATAGCTTAGGTCTAATGCTACTGTTTATAGCTAATGTAGTAAAATTCCCAAAATTATTTGATGTAGTATCATTCTTTATAGGATTTTTTATGTTAGATTCCAGCTTTAGACCAACATCCCCGTCACAATTTACTTTCTCATCCACCTTATCCAAGTTCATTAACTTTGAGTAGTCTCCTTTAAGGAATTTCCCTCTAATGGCCTTCCATTATTTCCCTTTCTTATTTTGAGTAGGTGTCCAATGATAATCTACTTTAATAGAATTCAGAATTAGAGAATCAACGTCCTATAGCCATAAAATGAGAAATATATTTAGGAGCTCCTCTCCAATTGTCACTTACATAAAGTTTTAACATATATGCTTATAGGCTTCTTTATGAAGCTATCTAGCATACTATGCCCTTTTTGTAGACAAATATTCTAAGGGAACTCTATAAAGAATGATCCATATAGGAGCACTGGTATGCTTTATGCTCTCAAGGTGAATTCCTAATATCTAGAACTGAAGAAGTGGATTGTTTTGCACATGCTATAGACCAACACCTTGTATATGAAGTGGAATAAAACTTAAATAAGATCATATCGTTATTGGAAAGAAGAACTTCTATTAGACCATTAATTCTCCAATTTTTAAAAAAACATAATTTGATTATTAAAGGGAAGATCATTTAACAAAAATAAAAAAACCCCCAAAGTAGTTTCCCAGCAATTTGTTTCTTCCTTAAGTAACTATATATCTAGGGCTACCTGGGCTCACCCTTCAATCATCTTAGGGGTAATATTCAGGCAAGTTTCCATCAATTTGTCTAACCAACTAATGCCAGCTTAGAATGGGATTAATGTTCCTTTCTCCTGATGGTTCTACTCCAAGGTCTAAGCTAAAAACAATGGGCTAAGGGGAATATGGTTTAGGAGATTGGGATGAATATTTGGAAGAGAGCATGAGATTTGGATAAGGGTTATGGGAGCATTCATCCATAACCTAAGGATTCACAACACTTGAATGTTAAAGGTAAAACTAGAGTAATAAATGCCCTTTTCAAAAGCTAGTTCCTAAAATGGAAGTAAATGAAATAAGTAGGAAGAATGGATCAGGGATAGGATGAAAAACACCATTTTCCCTATGGGAAGAAAGCATAAATAGAGAAGGAGAAAATTTTGCAAAAAGAAACCAAGAAACATACGCAGGAAAAGGTGATTGGGGAAGCTTTTTCTCAATCAAAGAAATCATCAAATTCAATCTCCCAAGTATATATATCATTGGTAAGCAATTGAATGGAAAGTAAGGTATTGATCCCATAAGAAAGCAGCATGAATATAAAAACCTAACACTATCAACTAGTCTAAAATTAATAAATAGAAATATGGATTTTCTAGGTATTTAAATAACAAAATGTATAATAAAATGAAACCTAATGTTGATATTAACAATAGACAAAAAATAAAAAATTAGACAATTAATCAAATTAGATTGCAATAGAATGATTATGCTAATATGAGTAACTCTTGAACTTTTAATTTCATAATTTTATAAACATACAGTAGTTATATTATCTGGGTCAATATAAATTCTTAAACACTAAAATAACATTCTCTATATTTGTTATCTCATATCTTGACCTACTCCTAAAAGATTAAAATCCCATAACGTTAAGATTTATTCCTTTAAATACATTTACTACTCCCATTATATGATATGCCCAATGGTCATGTACCCAAACCATAGGCATTTAGGTTTTTTTTTAGAGTAATAGATATCACCACTGACATAATTGTGACTCTAAGATGTGGATTTCACTGTATTGTTCAAAATAAATAAATAGCCCCTGCCATGAATGTATCACCTAATCGAAGAATGCAATGTTTTCTTTCTTACTTACACAGTCTCCAACATTTTCATAGCTCATTCTTTGTTCCTTATTACACTTGATACTTTTAGGGCACGAGTTAGCATACAAGCATAGACTAGATCATGTTCCTTTAATAATTGTAAATTAATTTCATGCTTTTGTTTATAATTCCATTTAATTATTGCATAATTCATTTTTAATTTATAATTTGGATAATTATCCAAAAGGCAATAAAAACTAAGTGAAACAAGGTAATTTAACAATAAATAAGAAAAATACTTAAGAAAATACGTTAATAGTTCATCCATTGAAGACCTCTTTGAATGCCTAATGAAATTAGGTCCAGAGGATCTTAGCTTTGGGGAATTCCAATTTAGTAGATGTTATAAGCATAAAGATGATTTACAATTAAGGAAAAATTAGAGAGGGCTCTAATTAACTTGTTCTAGTTAGCTCAATTGAGTTAAAGATCATTACCATATTCCATTACATTCATATTATATACATTAATTACGAAATTTAGTATATCTATTACTAAATGAATTAATGCTTAAGTTTTTACAAGTCTTACTTCTGTGTGAGGAAACTGTAAACAATTAAGGAACAATTGAAGATCCTCGTTGGAGAAGCTAGTAGGGACACCTTTAACTCTACTGAGTATAATAAGAATAAGCTATATGTTATATAAACCAAGATCAATCGTATACCAGATGATGAACTCATTATGTAGGATGAAAAAAGACATTTATAAAGCTACAATGAAGCCATTAACTCTAGTAACTTCCTTCTTAGACAAAGTCCTAGAGCCTCTTGGCTTTAAAAAGGATATAAAACACCGACTTTTTCTATTGCTTCATACTTGGTAAGAGAAACTTCACACCTATTATCTTTTGGGTAACTCTCCATAATAATGTAAAGATTATGGCATTCAATTACGTTAAAGATTCAGTAGAAGGCAACTTGGAGTCTTCTTAAATGCCTAAGTTAATGGAAGAAAATCTTTTCTGGAAACTGATTTACAATATGATTCCTTAAAAGCGTGAAGACAATATTTTCACAATAAAAAAATGGGATATATGGTTATTTCTTTTTGTGCTGAATGGTAATTAGTATGGACTTCAAGACAAGTCAGTTTCTTATAATGAGAGTCACCATTAACTAATCCAACATTCTTGTCAGTATGACTTTGTTACACAGCCCTACTTAAATTCTGGACAATGGATACAAGCTAGGTCATGCAAGGTATTATGAATTCAATAAAACCCCACTTCTTTACCAATACCTTATTGGAAACCTTCAACATTCTAATCAAGGGATTGCAGGGCTCATAAATTAGTGGAATGGCTGTAACATCCCCTCACCAATATGAATGGTATTTTAGTCATTTGCAATGTTTATGAGTGTTTATAGTGTAGTGACATATTCATGCATTCATATATGCACATGAATAAGAAATAGTGAATTTTACACATGAAAATGTTGTACATGCATTCATGACATATCTCGGTTTAATTGTGAATTACTGTGAATTTTGAAAATTGTGTTTTGTGTGATTTATGAAAAGAGTGTTTTGTGTAAATTTTTGAATTGGAGAGGATTATTAGGGTTTTCAAAATTTTAGAGAATTATAGGAATTTTTCAGAATTGTTTCCGGACCTGAAAAATTTTCAAGTGACAGAATAGGGGTCTTCCAGTAGTGAAATTACTGTCCAATGGCACTGAAAATTTAGACTTATGAAATTAGGAATTTTTGGAATTGAGCCATTGAAAATTGGAGAGAAATTGGAATTGTTTTGGAAAGAAATTAAAGAGAACCAATGAGAGAGTGACATGTGGCTTTAAAAGACCACTTTATATTAGTTAATTCATTAAAACTCCTTCTTTGACTTCTTTG
>JANIIA010000010.1:6702005-6717628 GCA_027478495.1 Erythroxylum alaternifolium | reverse complement strand
GAATGCTAAAAGGTTACATTACATGCCATCATTAAAAGACAACCATTACACCATTTAATGATAAGATCATTACTCCATTTAATGATGATAAAACATGATAAAAACCATCTTTGATTTAGCAATTCAATGCTAAATATGCAGCTGCACATTTAGCTATAAAAAACTAAAATATGCCCTCCTTTTTTTAATAACTTTGTTTTAATTTAATTAATCTAATTAATCAAATCAAACCAAAGTCAAGCCCAATATTAAATGCTCATTTAAGCTTCTAATTAAAGTAATCCCAACATTTAATCATAGGCTTTAAAACCTCAATTAATATTTCTTACTTTGTTTGATATCCTTCTTAGAAGCCAAATGGGGAATCTAATTGGACCTATATAATTCAAACTCTAATAAGCTCGAAATTAATTTAACCTCATTAGAATTAATTCCAGCTTATTAACTAAATGTCATTCCACTAAAGACAATTGGTTGAACTCTTGAATTACTAAATATTACGAGAATACATGTTTCAAATAAGATGTCCAATTGTAAACTTTATTATGAACCATATTATAGCCATCTACTCAATAAAGGGTTCCAAATCTCCCGTTTTACTCTATATGGTGATTAATACACAAGATCTCATCTTGGTGCTAAGACTTGATGGGTAGCTAGTCCATCAAACTACTAGCGCTAGTTTAATCACCAAACTTTGTAAAAATATCTAAAAGTGATGATATCACTATAAACTCTTTATTTGAGTGAATGTTCCCTGATACATGTTTCAATTAATAATTCTAATATGCAAACACTGGATTGATACTCTGTACAAATCTATTCCAATCACATCAAGAATTATATTGAAACACATATGAGCTCACCACTCATTAAGATTGTGGTTAGTAATAACATAATGCTAAGGTGTATGTTTTAAGATTAAAGTAATGGCCCACTTTATTATTTAAAACATACTTGATTCTAGATTCATTTAATAGTTCCAGTATCGATAGTCAACTACATTCATGATATAAAACTCATCATTTCCTTGAAGTAAACTCTTTTACTTACACGGGGATAAATCGCAACACTACAGTCTAAACTATAATCAAGTGACCAGCTTGATTACTCAACTTTGAATTAACTAATTTAAATTCTAATAATATACATGTTTCCCATACATCTCCATGTATATGTATATTACCTACAAAAGAACCTTAGTACCTTATGACTAGATATATAATGTTCATACAAATAAAACCAAACTCTTGTGCTTTATTAATAATAAATGTTTTCATTACAAAATTAACTGGAAGAAAATTAAGTTATATCTAAATACACTTGCTTTCCAGGGCACTATATTTACATAACTCTAATAATCTCCCACTTACCCTAAAGCAAGTTTGACATATCTCTCATTCCCATCCCTGCTATGTGACCCTCAAACTCTTTTGAGACAGCGTCTTCGTAAATGGATCAGCAACGTTTTACTATGTGGAAATCTTTACCACATTCAGCTCACCATGTTGTATTATCTCCCTTATGAGATGATACCTTCTCTCAATGTGTTTGGTAGCTTTATGGTTTCGAGGTTCTTTAGAATTAGCCATTGCACTACTATTATCATAATAAAGTGTAATGGCCTTTTTTTCCTCAAGAACTTCCTCCAAATCATTCATGAACTTGCGGAGCCAGAGTGCTTCTTTTGTTGCTTGTAAAGCAGCAACATGCTCAGCCTCCATAGTCAAATCAACAACACAAGATTACTTGATACTCCTCCAGACTATGGCTTCACCTCCTAAAACAAATATAGAACCAAAAGTTGATTTCCTTGAATTAACATCTGATTGGAAATCGAAATCTGTAAATCCTGTCGGAATAAGGTTATTTCCAGAGTAAACAAGCATTAAGTTCTTCATCCTATAAAGACGCTTTAGTATGCACTTAACCGTAGTCCAATGTTCCATTCCTAGATTGGAGTCGAATCTACTTACCAGTCCCACTTCGTAATAAATATCCAGTCTAGTGCAAAGCATAGGATACATTAAACTTCCATCTGTCGAAGCATATGGATTGTTATGCATACGTTTAACCTCCTATTGGGTATTAGGTGCTTGCTCCTTTGAAAGTTTGCTTTCATGTCTAGTAGGTATGAAATCTTGAATGGCAAACTTATTGAGCTTGTTCTCAATATAGGTTATTTGAGACAAAGCTATTAGTTTGTTTCTTACGATCTCTTATAAGTTTGACTCCTAGAATATAGCTAGCCTCTCATAAATCCTTCATTGAGAACTGTTTATTAAGTCATCCCTTAACCGTAGATAACATTCCTACACCATTCCCAATGAGTATAATATCATCGACATAAAGGATTAGGAAAGTAACCTTGCCTTTTTGTATCCTTTTATAGACACAAGGCTCATCTAGGTTTCGTATGAATCCATAGGTTTTGATAGACTTATCAAACCTAATGTTCCAAGACCTAGATGCTTGCCTAAGTCTAAAAATGGACCTCTACAATTTGCATACCTTATGCTCATTACCTGGCTCAATGAATCCTTCTGGTTGGGCTATATAAATGGTCTCCTCAAGATCCCCATTAAGAAATGTAGTCTTGATGTCCATTTTCCATATTTCATTATCGAAATAGGTTGCTATGGCTAAAAGAATTCTGATGGACTTAAGCATGGCAACTGGAGGAAAAAGCTCCTTATAATCTATACCCTTTTTTTGAGTATAGCCTTTAGCTACCAATCTATCTTTAAAAGTCTCTACCTTTCCATCAAATCCTCTTTTCCTTTTGTAGATCCATTTACACCATATGACTTTTACATCTCGTGGTAGATCTACAGGGATCCATACTTCATTGCTGTATATGGAATATATTTCTTATTCCATCGCCTTGAGCCATATTTCTATACAACATTAATAGCCTGTGTATAAGTAATGGGATCTGTTTCTTCTTGGCCCAAGATAGCAATTATGCCTTCTCCTAGACCTAGACACCTGTCTAGTTGTCTCACCCTTCCCACTACATCTAGGCACGACTTGATGTTCAGGCTACTCTTTTAATTTAATTCTTGAATCTGTTTCGACATCTTGTTCTACTATATCTAAATCAACTCTTGTTTTAGATGAAATACCTAACTCCTTTAGCATTACTTCACTTCTTCCTTTGTGATTTCTCACAAATTCTTCCTCTAAGAAGGTCGCATTTGTTGACAAAAAAACCTTCCTATCCTAAGGACTGTAAAAATAGTAATCTCGTGTACCCTTAAGATATCCTACAAGCAAACATACTTCTGACCTTGGTTCCATCTTTATGGATTGAGACCTTAGAACATAGGCTAGGCAGCCCTAAGTCCTTAAGTGCCTCAATGAAGGCACTCATCCAGCCCACAACTCCCTAGGTATTTTAGGCTTCGATTTTGATAGAGCAAAGTTAAGAAGATAAGTTGTCGTTTGTATGGCATATTTCCAAAATGATTCTGGAAGGCTAGCGCAGGACATCATTGATCTTATCATTTCCAATAGAGTCCTATTCGTCCTCTCAGCTACACCATTCTGTTAAGGTGTTCTGGGAGCTGAAAAGTTGGAAAAAAATTCCATTGTCAATTAGGAATTGTTGGAACTCTCCAGATAAGTACTCATCACCTTGATCCAATTGAAGTTGTTTTAATGACTTGCTTAGCTGCTTCTCAGATTCGGCTCTGAATTCTTTGAACCTTTGAAATGACTCACTCTTTTTGTGCATCAAATGCAAATAGCCACGTCTAGAGTAATCATCTATAAAGGTTATGAAGTATCATAACCTCCTCTAGCTTGTACATTTATGAGCCCACACATATCAGTGTGTACCAGGTCCAACGTGTGTTCAGATCTGTTTCCTTTTGTAAGGAAATGAGGTTTTGGTCATTTTTCTTTCAATACAAGATTCACATGTGGGTAATGGATCATTGTCTAAGCCCACAAGAATCCTATCCTTCACTAACCTACAAAGTTTTTTCTGATTGATATGACCCATTCTTAAATGTCACAGATATTTTGAATTAATTCTAGGGTCATTGGATTGATTGGTTTTGTTAATACTGTGGTGTTTAGTGAGCCTGTCATAGGTTCTATAAAGAACAATCCCTTTTTAATTATCGCATTACAAATAAAATCCTTATTCTCATTTGTTGAAACAACATTTTCAAAATATAAGGAATAACCAGATTTTATTAGATAATAAATAGAAATATTGTTCCTTACAATCGTTGGGATGTAATATACATCCTCCAAATATAACCTATGACTACTAGAAATGTCCAAGATAATTATTTCCACTGATCCTGCTGAAACATAAGATTCATCTACTATCTTGACTTGCAACTAGCCTTTATGTAGTCTTTTCCTTTGCTGGAACCCCTGAAAAGAATTGCAAACGTGGTTAGTGGCTCCTGAATCTAAAATCCAGGAATCAGAATCTAAAACATTTCTAGTTCCTACTAATTTTGGAAAGACAAAAAATGTGTCTTATGCATTGTATCTAGCTACCAGACTTGAAGTCCAAGTAAATAACTAAAACTAATTGTAAAAAATCCCAAAAATTATAAAAATTAATAGAAGACTAATTTTATACGTCTTCTGCATGCTTCAAAAATTTCAAGCCTATCAGGCAAGACTTCATTTAGTTTTGGATCCAAAATTTGCAATCACACATGTACGACCGAATATTGCATTGTTTGTAAAACTCTGAAACCCATTACCTCTTTGTACGAAATTATCATGTAAATTCAAATATAATAGTTTGGAGATAAAGTCTACTTGTGGTCCGGCATCACATCGCTTGACAATTCACTTCTGGAATAAGAATAATAAGTGAAAAGAATTTTTTCTTCCATTTGATATGATGTTGACAAATTGGTGTTTCTAAATTCAACAAATTTGTTAAATTATAGCGAAAAGTGATCAACGGTATAACTTTCGAGAAAAGAAAGTATTCAATGATATTAGCGTTTCAAAGGTCCGTGGCAAAGAATGTGTTTTCGACTACGAAGAATGGAGGTCGTTACGCCCAACGAAAACGACCATTCTTTTACATTTTTCTTGGTTCTAGGGTACGCTAACGACCATTCAGAGGCGTGGCTGAATAAAATGGTCAAGGAAATAGGTTTAAAATGTTGAAAATTAGGTGACAAATAAAGTAGGATCGACCATTTGCTTGCTTTTAGTACAGAAATCTAATGGAAAGATAACAAGAATAAGATCACAAAGCAAAACATCCAATTTATAAGTGGGGAAGCAAATTCAAGGTCTTCTGTCGCCTTATTCAACCGCATTGGCCGCAGAAGAATACATAAAGAACAACAAAAACAAAGCAAACAGCCATCCTCTCTATTTCTTCTCTAACTCCAGAATGTTACAGCTGCTCTACACAGTAGTGTTCTCCGAAATTGCGATGATCGTGGTTCTCCTTTTCGAGAATCCTTTTAGAAAGCTCTTGATCATGACTTTGGACCTTGTGAAGCGCGGCAGAGGACCTGTGGTGGTCAAGACTGTGGCCGGAACAGTTTTTGTGGTCCTCATGTCTGATGTTGTCAGTATTGTCGAAATCCAGAACCGTACCATGGAGGGAGGCGCTCTCAATCCTACTGACGAGGTGCTCATGTCCAGGAACATGCTTGAAGCCTCTCTTATGGGTAAGTCCATATTTTGGGGTTTTGCCTCTTTGATTTTCTGCTCCTGTATTTCAATTTTCTTAAACAGCAGTTTCAATGTAGCTTTTAGTTGGATAATTTTTTTAAAAATTGAATCACTATGGTCGATTCGGTGTCAGGATTCTTGTTGTTTCTCTCGCTGATGATAGATAGACTGCATCATTATATAAGAGAACTTCGCCTACTGAGGAAGACGATGGAGAGTGTTAAGAAACAGGAGGGCGAGAATGGCACGGGAAAGGCCAAAGCTATGACCCAGGAGATTGCTGCTCTAAAGACCATAATAAAGAACTTAGAGAATCAGTGCGATTCTAAAGATAATGAAGCTAAAACTGCAGAAGCTGAAGTACGAACTCTGCGTAAACAATTGAATGATTTGGTCGTGGAGTATGATCGAATGGTTGAGGAAAATCGACTCACATCAATCGACCAGGGTGAGTCTGCTAAAAAGAACGCGTGAGGTATGATGAATGAAACAGATGAGAGGTGAAGAGAAAGCGAATTGGCGTTGGTGGGTTCTGATTACGTTTAGCAAAAGTGATAGTATACTATAATCGTTTGTTTTTGTTCAACCTTATCTGATGATGCATTATAACCGATTAGATATTTGATCCCAATAGTTTACTGAATATGCAGCTCCGATTACTACCGATCATCGTATAATTGTAGCCAACACGTGGCAATACCAGCTCAATGATGACGCACGTTTCCGTTACGAATTTAAGTCGACATCCAACTACCAATTTGTTGACATGTAGCCATCGTTTACACGAGGACCGTTTAAAATTTGACCTCCCATGTTCATATATATCATTTATGTAATTGGATGCCATAATTCAACTTAATGTTGGGACGGTTGGCTACCAGCCAGTTTCAACTATACTTTGGCCCTACGGATATACAGAGATCAGCGCCGGCTCTGGGCAGGGGCGAGCTGGGCTTCTACTCAGGGCTTACTTTTATTAAAAAAATTACCTATAAAATGTAGTTTATTAAAAAAAATTAATTTATTTTTAATTAAAGTTAGGAGCCTACATCTTTTCTTTCACCCCGGGCCTATAAAATCTTAAGACCGACCCTGATAGATATGTCAAAAACGGCCTAGTCTGGTCTGCTCTGATTTTAGCCTATGATCTGACTGTTATTTTCAAAACAACGTCATTTTAAAAAATTTTCTTAAATATAAAAATAGGCCCGTAATAGCCCGACGGGCTATGAGCTGGTTAGCCCGTAATCGTGTCAGGCTACGGTTCGGTCAACCCATAATCGAATCGAGCCATAGGCCAACCCATTTCGACTGCCAGCCCATAGACTACAATGGCCCATGGCTGGGCTAGTTCTACGCATACACTCTTTTTTTGTGTCGTACAATTCTATATAAGTCACATATTAAAATGAAAAACTGAAGGTCATTCACTCTAAGAATTGGGTCACTGATAGACAAAATTGGGTCACTGAGTATATATATATATACTCAAATGAAGGATTTCATTTCTCAATATTAGAGGACTTAGGTAAAATCAATTGTCATACCAAAACCATATGTCTTCCCTATATATTATCACAAAGTAGTTGTCACTAAATAGGTTATATATACGGAGAAGACATATGGTTCTAGTATGACAATTGGTTTTACCTAAGTCCATTAATATTAAGAAATGAAATCCTTCATTTGAGAAACATAATCCCCACTAATGCAAAAGTCTCTTAACTTATTCAGTATGGAGAATGGTATGGAAATTTCTAAGATTTCTCCTCTCTAGCATATCCTATTTACCTCAACTCCAACATCTACACAGGGAGGACAACATTGCTTGGACCCTAAATCCCAAGGGGATCTTTACAAATGAATCCTGCTATAAAATTATAGAACAACACTAGAAGACATACCATGGTACAATTTACTTTAGAAACACTTCCTGGCCTTAATCACTTATCTTGTGATAAAGAACAGAATCAGAATAAAAGATAGATGGTTCAATTATATAATCTCATTTTTGTTTTATGCAAAGAAGCTGAGGAAGATAGGAAACTTCCTTTGCTAGAATTCCAAAGTTGTTTGGAGTTGAGTGTTGCATATGCTAGTAAAGTACTACCAAACTTAAGGATGGAATGAAATCTTAGTCTGAGTTATCAAGAAAGTTGTCCAAGTCAAGTAGAATGTACAGCTTTTCAAGACATCTTTCACTGCAACTATTTATTCAATTTGGAAAGAAAGATACAACAAATTGTACAAAGAGATGACATTCGAAAGCGTCAACTAGCTAATAACTAGATTAGAGAGATTATGATTGAAAAAATGTACAAAAACAAACTCACTCGTCACATGAAATGTAGATGGAATCTCTAAGTTTGGGTTATCTGTAACTTCTATCTTGTTTGTTTTTGCTCAAATAAGCAAGATGTAACTAGAAACTCATTGTAATATTGTAATAGCTTTTGCTAGTGTTAAATTAGCAAAAGTTATTACAATATTATATAAAATTAATTTTGTGCACAAAATAAAATAATCCAAAACATTTAAATAACTAAGAATTATTATCATTAGTTTGCCTTCTTCACAAATATTTCATTCACCAATTTTAATCAACACTTCCCAAATTTAATTAGGAAATTTTTCATTCATCAAATTTATTCAACATTCGTAGTCAAATCCCAGATAACGTTACTCATAAGAGTCTATACACACAATTCAAGTTCAATCAACAAGATACAATATCTATAAAATATATAGAGACGCTCTTTCGAATACATAATTGGCATTTGGATTTTGGCAACCTTTGACTCCTTGTGAGGCTATTTAAGTGGATGTTGGAGGAAGATGGCAGAAGAGGATGATAAAGGATGGTTAAGTGCAGACTGTGACAAGTTGCAGAATGTAGGGTGCAACTGCGACGGGTGATGGGTGCAAACTGCGATGGGATTACAAGATAGGATGGACCTGTAGGGTGCGATGGGCAAGACGAGACTGGAAGGTGCAACTACGACAGGTGTGACAGGTGGCAATGGGCTATGATGGACTCTGAGTTTGTGACGGTGGCAACGAAAGGCGGAGATGACGATTGATGTTGGCAGGCGATGTGGGTGCAAACTACAACAAGCTTTAACAAGCGATAGACTATGACAAGCTGTGACGAGTGGAGACAACAACTAATGAGTGGTGGCAACGGGTTAGAGCACCCTGTTCTCGTTAGGGTGTTTCAACCTTGTGCCACTTAATCTAATCCATATATTTGTGTAGACCTTACATAAATGTGTGGATGAGATTTAATGAAACAGGATAGGAACTAGTTAACTGGAACAGAGGATCTGATCCCAGCGGTAACAATGACTATAAGAGAGGAGAGAGAGTGTGATACGTATTATAGCAGATGACACTAGGTGGGGGTATCGGGTGATTGAGGTTTTAGGGATAAAATTTTTTGAAAATTTTAATTTACTCCTTAAAGATTATAACTAGGTGGTACAATATGAGGCTCACATCGCTACAATTTACACAAATATTAATGATAGGCTATAAGAATTTGTTTTAACTTAACAATCACACTAGCAATCAAAAAGACCCTATTTTATGATGGGAGAAATGCCAATAGATGCAAAGGAAGTGACCAACCAATTAGTTGATAGAATAACAATGTGTTATGCCCGACACCAAATATAAATTAATTATCCGTACTTGTGTAAACCCTTAGGAAATAATTAGGCAATAAAATAATCTACTGTAATACTCAATAAAATCAACATCGCGATTTACGTGAAAAATCTCCTCGATGTATGGAGTAGAAACTTCAGGATCGAAGTCTAGGCAAAATCTCCACTATCAATAAATAATGGATATAACAAGAAGTTCTCTCTAGTATCGCATTAGAGGCAACAACAATAACATCAAGAAAACAACAATTCTAGGTAACAACAAAAATAACAACATGAGAAATCAACAAGAGAGTTCGCGAAATCACCAAGAATCACATTCTCCAAAACAGCACAAGCAGATCACCCAAAAGGTCTCCAAAAAACAAACCCACCGTTGAATATCAAGATCAACGTGCCCTCTAGCAGTTGTCAAAGTTTCAGCCCAATTGAACTATGTTTCATCATCCGATGGTGAGCTTGATCAAAACTGCTCAATGCTAGAATTCTAGGATCCCAAAAGTCAATCCCAACTTTGACCATGAATCATCTGCAAATTAGAACTCCGATTACGTTTCTGACTGTTGGATATGAACTACTACCAGTGTAGAGTAAGCTTTCAAAGTCTGAGCTTGATCGGACCATAAACGACCACCCGATTCAGGACTTAATCAAGACTATTTAAATCTCTGTCACACTTCTAATATTTTCTCTCTTCAGTCTCTTGTTTTTTATTCATTACAAACGAGGTAATCCTCTCCTCTCATTTTACACAGTAGAAGAAGGAAGAAATCAAATTAAATTCAAACATAATGGAGGCTACAAATGTCAACTATGGAGAGTTGCTTTTTTCAATTATGGAGGCTGCAAATGTCAACTATGGAGAGTTGACTGACAAATCTCTCCCTTCCGACACATTTGACGAGCTAGTTAGAACGGACTGTTATCCTAATAATCAACCTGCATGTTTCAATCTTTCCTCTGGGGTAGCGTCTTTCTCAACAGATCGAAACCATTATCGTCATTGTGAATCTTCTCAAGTTCAAACTCCTTAGACTCCAATGCATCTCAGATCCAATAATACCTGACATCGACATTTTTTGATATAGAGTGAAATGTAGAATTCTTATGTACCATAATTGATTGCACTCTAGTTGTCACAATGCAACACATATCGCTTCTTCCTGAAACCAAGTTCTTGAACAAACTTCTTCATCCACAACAACTCCTTAGTTGTTTCTGTTGTTGCAATAAACTCAACTTCAGTGGTAGATAGTGCAACACACTTTTATAACCTCAACTGCCATGCCACAGCTCCCCCTGCAAAATTAATCAGGTACCCTGAAGTAGATTTCCGAGAATCAATGTCTCCTATCATATTTGAATCTGAATAACCAATCAATTAAAGTTTCTCACTTCCAAAACTCAAACACAAGTTGAAAGTGCCCCAGAGATATCTCATAATCCACTTCATAGCTTTTCAATGCTCTCTACCCAGATTAGAAAGGAATCTACTAACTATACTTACTGCAGAAGTATATCTGGCCTTGCACATATCATAGCATACATCAGACTACCCACTGCTGAAGCATAAGGAACTTTCTCAATATCTTTCTTGTCATCATCAACAGATGGACTCTACTCGGTACTCAACTTGAAATGATTACCAAGTGGAGTACTTATTTCTTTATCCTTGTCTATGTTAAATCTCTGAAGAACCTTCTCAATTAGGAATGTCAATTTTGGCCCGGCCTAGCCCGACCTGATTTTGACTCGGGTTGACTGGGACACAGGCCAAAATAGTTCGGCGCGACCGGAATGACAAAAACAACGCTTTTTGTAATTTTTTTCAAAAAAAAGTAAGGATTGGTCAGGCTAGGTTAGCCCGCCTGTGACCCATTCGATCATGGGTCAGGTCGAGCCATAGAAAGGTCAATCTGTGGGCGGGCTGGGTCACGGGCCAACCCGCGGGCCATCTAACTTGGACCACGAATCGTCAAAAAAATCAGAATTCTGATCATGATTCTGATCGTCGGATATGAGCTACTACCAGTGTAGAGTAAGCCTTTAGAGTCTAAGCTTGATCGGACCATAAACAATCATCCGATCGAGGACTTAATCAAGACTGTTTAAATCTCTCTCCCACTTAGTAATATTTTCTCTCTTCACCCACTTGTTTTTTATTCATTACAAACGATGCAATCCTCTCCTTTCTCTTTATATAACAAAAGAAGGAAGAAACCAAATTAAATTCAAACACAAATCATTGTTTTTTTCTTTCAATTATAGAGGCTGTAAATGTCAAATATGAGGAGTTGACTAACATTTTGTGCCCTACTTTGTGAGAATCGGAAGATGGTTGTCAATTTTATGTAACTTTCCCTCTGAATTTTACAAAGAGATTATTTTTCTAATTCAAAATTGTAATTTACGGTCAGAAAAGAGTAACCTTATCGGTCTTTATGAATTCTTCGATAGAACTTTTAAAGTGAAATTCAAACTACAATTTTTCATGAATTAGATGCAAGAAATAACTCAATATGCATAGGACTTCTAAAGTGCAATTCAAACCACTAGGGTTCTTGAATTTTACCTAAAATAGATATCAAGATAAGTCTTCCTTTTGTGTCTCTTATCAAAACCAACGTGTCTCTTGCCATACACCAACTCATTCGAAACAAAACAATACAAGTTGAAGCAACTTTAATGATCCAAAGCACCGGTGACAGATTTGCAACGAGATTAATAATCTTAAACACGAGGATACAAGAACCATGTTGTGTAAGCTAAATTGGCTTTTGCTTTCCTTTATAGGCTCTTACGCCAAGGAAATCCACCTATCCGAGTAACAAAATCCATCAACGATAAAAGGAATAGTAGAGCTGAGTGTTATTAACGAATGTTCTTATGGAGAACTGAAATCTATTCAATATCAACTCTACAACAGGGTAAAGTTTGATTAATGGAAAAATCCCAGTGCAACGAATCCAATGAAAAGATGTATACTGTTGTGGACACCTGCTGAATCTTAAAATCATAAGCTTACAACCCATTAAACTGTTTAAGGTTATCATTTAAGAAACTATGACTTGCAGCGAAGAAGAGAGACCTAGAGGATGAATAACGAACCATGACACATGTAACATGCATCTTTTTTATAAGGTGTTTGCCAAAAGGTATCTTTAGCTTAAAGGACTAATTCCATCTGAGACATCTTCAGCCACCAACCAAAGGGGGTCTTCAACCAATCCAAGCTAACTGCTGAAGTTGAGAACCTATTTATAATTACAACATATCTTTGATGAAATCAAGATTCAATGTATCTCGGACGATGAGAAATAGGCCAAGGAGTACAACAAACATGAGCCCGGATGATGTAATTCGCTGCTCCACTTCCAAAGGAAGCTTTCTACCACCCCGAGCTGCCTCTAACAGAATCAAGGCTAACGTGCCCCCATCTAAGGCAGGTAACGGAAGAAGATTTATGACTGCAAGGTTAAGATTGAGAACAGCTGCAAACTGGTAAAGCCCATCAACGTTAGACCGAGCAACTTCCGCACCAACTGCAATAATGGCCACCGGACCTGAAACCTTACTGGCAGATTGTGAGAAGTTTAAGAATGTTTGTTTCAAGCTATCCAAAACAGTTGATGAGAGACCCCAAAATTCTTTTCCGGCAAAATCAAACGCCTGCAATGCATTCCTCGCTACAATTCTCGTGACCTTAACATTTGGTGATAATTGAACACCAATTTTCCCCGTTCCATCAAAATTCTCTTCAGGGGTGACCCCAATCTCCAAGTCCTGTTTTCCCCTCTCAATCTTGAGCAATACATTTTTTCGAGGATTTCTTTTAATGACATCGACAACGTCTGAGACAGCATTAGGCCCATTTTTAGGCAATTCCGTTCCATTAATAGACAGAATAACATCTCCAGAAAGAAGTCCATCTCGTGAAGCAGGAGAAAAGGTTCGCACTTCAGGCACAAGCACCCCAGGAAAGACTTCTTGAACAGGCAAACCAATTGATAATACTTGAAAGAAGACAATGGCAAATGCAAATATTAAATTGGCAACAACACCGGCTGAAACTACTATCAACCTGTCCAATATCGGTCTATTCTTGAGCAAATTTTCATCATCTATTGGAATATCACTCTCGGGATCATTATCTGGAAACGCCACAAATCCTCCCAACGGAAAAGCTCTAATAGAATACTCTACACTGTTTGAATTAAACTTGGCGAGAACAGGACCAAAACCAACAGCAAATTTACTTACATGGATGCCCTGAAGATAAGCAGCAAGGAAATGACCTCCCTCGTGAACAACAATTATAGCTGTCAACACTCCAGCTGCCTCCAGAACAGGTTCAAGGCCTCCAAAATCAAACCCAGAAACACCCCAAGACCGGAAATCGAGCCTCCTGCCAAGTGGACATGGACTGAGGAGTTGATTCTTGCAGTGAAAACTGTGGTGTAAGGGTGACTGTGAATAGAAAAGAGAAGAAGAAAGCGGCTTGAAGAGGTCAGTCTTGGTTCTTATTGAGGAGTCCAAGATGGGGGATTTGGAGATAGTATATCTGAGAAGAGAAGAAGAAGGGGATAAGGAGGAAGGGGAAGGATTGTTTAGCATGGTTTAATGGGTGCTGTAAAAGAAATGGACGATTTAGTCTAATTGGAGGATGAAGAGGAGACGGAGCAGGAAGAGAGAGGCAGTGGTTTAAGATAAAACATGATTCTGGGTCTGTGGAGGGGAAGTGAGAGACATGTCTCCCTCCTTTCGTTTCCACAAAATGAGGTGGTTGTGTTGCATATGGTATGATTTGAAGTTGCCTTTCCATATGGGTATGAAATTTGTGGTTCACATATAATAAAGGCCCAAAAGGTTGACACACTCGGAAATCAAAACCCAAACCATTTTGACCTACTGTCGAGAAACATGGGAAACGGAGAAGTTAGAAAAAGGATATTTAGTTTTTGATTAATTTTTGAAGGAAAGTTAGAAATGTTTTGATATGAAACGAGCTTAGGACATGTGAAAGAGTTTAATTGAAAATTTTCCCTATTTACTGAATAAGAACCGGAATTGAAGTTTGACTTTAACAGAATGGATAACCTTACACTAAATGAATGTAATTGTAAGTTTCTATTGATAAAGAAAACATTGGAGTAGAACTAAATGAGTTGAGAAATGTAAAACTTGCACTAGGCTTAAATTTAAAACTTGAGCCTTAAATGAATTGATGCATTTGTTGGGTAGAAACTAATGATTTAGAACTAAATATAACCTAACTTTGTTGGGCAAATATTAGGTTATGGAGTATAAAACCTTAATTTTTCCATATTTATTATCCATTTTGATTTATTTATTTAGAAAACTTAAGAAAATAAAAATTAAGTTTTGACAGTGCTACATTCTTTTTGTGTCTGCAAGTAGCTTTGTAGGAGTTGAACAACTTACCTATAATGGATCAAAATATCTAACTATCCTAATTTTAGCCAAAAAGATCAATAGGAAGGACTTTCTACCTATATCTGATGCCATCTATAACAGAATTAAAAGTTAGAACAATCAATTTCTAACGTATGCAAGAAGACTAGAGTTGATACACTCCATATGCAACAACCTCCATATCCACGAGTAATACCTCTCAAGCAAATCAAGCCTAATAAAGATTGCCTAGAAACTTCCTAAGGACTGGGAAAGAGGATGATGCATAAAAAAGGAATATTGTATAAAGTTTGCACTCCAAAAGAAGTAGGGGATTAGAAATCAAATCTATTAGAATAATGAATAAGATTCTATTATTAAAGAAGACATTTTTTTTTACAAATAAAATAAGTGTATTGAATTGAAAAAAAGTGGACAATGCCCTGTAATGGAGAGTTTGAGATCCCTAGAATCAAAACAAAAGCCACAACCTGGTAATTGGTTCTTTTAGGATAACATATAAAACAAAAGCATGTACAACCATTATACCCTACAGAGAATCAAAACCACATTATAGGCTCCATGTGTGGAGTACAAAATTAGAGAATGTGGCTTCCTACTGATGGATAATCATTATTTCTCTTATCTTGAACATAATGTTAGAGTTGAAATGTCTTAATTCTATGTGTTCACTTGTAAATCTACTTCTATTCCTCTCCTTCCATGTTTCATACACAATGGTAGCTAAAGATAGCTTAACAAGTAACATATCATCCTTAGGGAGTGTGGTTGATGACATTTCATGTAACATCCCGTTTCCAGAGAACGGGTCGGACCAGAGAAACGGGTCCAAGTGTGGTAAATCGACACATCTCATGC
>JANIIA010000010.1:6587611-6599256 GCA_027478495.1 Erythroxylum alaternifolium | reverse complement strand
GAAACCTAGCTTAAGCATGTGTCTACGACTGTCTCCCATCATTGTTCTCTTTTGATTATTGTCGTAAACATATTACTGCTATAAAGATATTATCGCCAAAAAGGTTGGGATGTGGCTCACTTCCAATTGAATTGGTAGTGCAGCCCACGTCTTTGTTCTTTGATGACATCGTCTTATGTTGGTTACGATAAGTGGTGGTAAGAGAATAAGTTGATTTTGAGAGAGTGTAGTATTTCTCTTTTTGGTCTTCTTGTCATTGATCGGTAAATTGAGTACATCTTATTTCAATTAGAGTTTCATGACAGATTACAGCTATTCAATTGGTAAACAATTTTTATATCCATCTTAGAAGGAGTTAAATTATAAAAAAGTTGTTTCTTTATATCTCAAAAGTTTTTGTTCTTGTTCTAATTTATTTCAATCATTTAAATTGTTCGTTTATTTTTTTCGGTAAAAATGATTAAGAAAATTTTCCGTTGAGTTTTAGTACGAGACGATCGTACTATTGAGTATGAATTACTTTTACTTGTGAAAGCGAGAGATAGTGTCAAGGATTAAGTGGTGTCAGCTCTGTAAAATCTTGTATAAAATTATTGCCGTTAGTGAAAGTATTAAGCTGGGTGAGACTTCATAGATATAGACAAGGTGTGTCAAACTCCGTTACCAAATTTTAAGATTTGTTTAACTTTGCACTTTTTTTATTTTTGTTTGTGTTAAAAAATTAAAAGTTATTTTACATTAAATAACCAACAGAAATAATTACATGCAAACCAAAGCTTTTGCAATTCTACGTCCTTCGGAATTTTCAAAAATAAAAACACCTTTTGAATTTTACTAAAAATTTTTTTAAAATAATTGTTTTTAACCCCAGAAAATATACATGTATCTTTCTTTCCTATATTAAAAGTTAATTGATAAACTCGAGTAAGCATTTGTAGAAAGCTTAACACCTTAAGCCCCTTTACGCATATACGTAGAAAGTTAGTATAACTCTGTCGAAACAAACTCGCAAACACTATAATACCTGAAACATATAGCAGAAAGCGTGGCTATGACGGAAAATCTCATGCTACATGGTAGATGTTTAATTAGTTTTAGTTACCTCATTGAGCTTGAACTGCGATGTGTATAGACCGTCTTCGCGGCCAGTCATTCGAGATCGCAGAAAAGGGTCAACAGAGAGCAAGAGGATCTGAACGGCGACATGACCATCGGCGATAGCATCAAAGGTCAGTGATACACTTCGGAGTTTTAGATGATCTGTGTTGGGAACACCCTGTGGTGCATAGGCTGAAAGGTACCACTCTTTGCTCTCTACTACAGTAACCGGACTCTCTTTCTTGTTTCCTCCGCCCATTCTCTAGATTAATGTTCTACAGTTTTGGAGGTCTACAGCAAGTGGTGCTTTTATAATGAGCAATGTGAGGTGGAATAAGAACTAAGTAAAAAATAAAAATCGTAACAAATTGCAAATGAGTCTCTGTAATGCTCAACCTTTGCTGGACCGAATAATCGTGACCACATATATACTAAATGTCAGTGTTTCACGTGAAGGAGACTGTTCATAATTAAGCAATTAAAAGGAAACTAAATGACGATGGATTCATTATTAAGCAAATTACTGTATATCATTTGTTTTTGGGTCAATCCCTCCCAAGTAAGATTGCCAAATCAAGTGAGATATCACATATCACACCATAATGATTTCTGGACTTTTGCCTGCAAAATGTCACCAAGCCTTGACTTCTGTTCTTGGTATACGAGGGAACAATTCTTCTGTTACTTTTATTTTAACCGAGACCAATTCTGTACCATAAATGCATAGCCATAAATTTATGTGAAATTTATGGCTATGCATGAATGGCGGAGGGTTGGTGTAGGGTAAAAGGTACAGAAGATTTATCTGGTATACGATTTTTCTTTACTTGGACAAGATGGTCCGCTGTCGCCCTCTGTTAACCACTGACCGTTGACCCCACACCTTAAGTATCTACTACAGCTTGACTTCTCTCGTTGGTGTACGATTTTCCTTTAATTGAACAAGATGGCTCGCTGTCGCTCTCTGTTAACCACTGACCAGTGACCCCACACCCTAAGTATCTACAGAAACCATATTTATAAAAACTGTCAAAAATATGTAGCCTCAATGCTTTTAGCTTTTACGATTGCTAGGTTAATAGCTAAATTCACAGTCGTCGCCGTGGGTGCATTCAACTTTCAACTACTGGGAAACGTCATTGCATGCTCTTTAAGAATATTTTATTAATTCTTATTCACAACATTTATGTAATTCTGTCTTTTCTAACTCTGCCCAACCTCGTACGTAAAAGTCATCGTTTACAAATTTTCAGCTTACGTTTTTAGACTGCTGCGTGTTTACCGTATGCTTAAGCCAAGCTTCAATCCAAGCTGTGACTATCGTGAGAAATAAGCAACCTTCAATCCGAGTTAAAAAGAGGCCGGATCGGATCAAACCGGACGGATCATTGTCATCCTACGTTCCATTGCTATGCTATGGACTATGTTGATTTTATATATAGCAAAGGCAAAGGTGCAATTTAGACGTTCCACTGCTATGACTTACGGCCGTGCATTTAAGCCATGCTCCCTGTCACGCCCACACATCACGGTCATCATGTAAGTGAGTCGGCTTGGCTTATAAATTATGAAAATTTAAAATTTAAATGATTATCGAAGTCAGTAAAATTTAAACAAAAATGACCACGCTTTTTCAAATGGACAGTTAAGTAAAATAAGGTTATATAGAAGAACTCGTGTCTTTCTCCTCCAAAATTTTTCAAACGATTACCAACTTCACAAGCGTAGCCTACCCATCTTTCTAGAACTCAACTAACAACGTCGTTGTCATGTTCCTAACCTCGCCAAATTGCACCATACGCGGACTTACAAGCTGGCAAAGCCATTGAAAATTTGAAGTTCTATAATATCGAAGTGAAGACCAATGAACAAACTGCTGTGATCGAAAAGAATTTTAGGAGCTTAACGCCAATTTATGTTTTGATGATAGCTGTATTGAACGAATGTCAGACCATACAGTTAGGCAGGGTTACAGTTTCAGTCCATATAAATATATACAACAAGTAGGACTTGGATCTTATGATAAGACTATGCTATATATATACATGATATCGTGAATCTTCCGTCTTCTTGGTAGTCTCGTAGTTAAAATTCTTTCCGGTAAACCATTCAAAGCTCCCATATTTGTTTTACGTTGGTCTTGGTAGGCTGTGGTCCTTCCCTAGCGATGAATCCTTCCCTTGTTATTTTTAGCTGATTAGCAGTTAAAAGCTTTTGTAGATTGGACTGTTCTTTTAAAAGATCCTTGAATTTCTTTCATCCATCCTACTTCACAAGTAAAAAATGACGGTGACTCTTCAGATTCAACAAGCTCTTCTTCTTATCAAAGGAAGCAATAACAACACCCAGAGTTTTAACTAAGCAGAATTTGGTTCTAAAGAAGAGGCAAAAATTACTAAAGAAGATAACATCTCACATATTTAAAATAACACAACATACAAATTTAGATACAAAAGAATAAGAACAGGACAAGGTAAAAGCCATGATTTCACCAAATTCGGATACTAATATTAAAATAATAAACTATAGATTATAACGTTTAAATAGAATTTCAGCCTACTACAACACACATTTTCTTGATAAGTATAAAATAAATTTAGAAAAAACAAAACGTGAGTTTATATAAATACACATCTTCCCAAAACTTTTGGCAGTTACCGATCACTAAGAGCGGATCTTGGATCCTTCAACATATGCTGAAATGAGAGATATCATCTATTCATATATTTATTATCAACCGGGCAATGATAATTCCATATGAGTTTGGTATGATAATTTGCACTAACTATAGTCCATTAATACGAAGAAATGAACTAGAGCACTTTAGACGACACATTCCTCTTAATGTCGGAGTTGCTTTGCTCATATCCGAAAGGCAACGAAATGGACAATATAGAGGATTTCACACACTTAGTCAACTCTTTCCTAACCTCCACGATAGAAGTAATGAAGATACAATCATGTGGAAACTTCACTCCAAGGGTATTTTTACCAACAAATCATGCTACAACATATTCCAGACGGTTCCTCTAGTTGTTCCTTGGTACGCTCTTCTCTAGTAGCAATGCATCTGCTCCAAAGCTTCCATGTTTACTTGCTTAGAAATTAAGAACATATTAAGCACCAAAGATAGGTGACATGGGACTTATTTAACCCAGTATGTGCATTATGTAAGACACTAGTGGAGGATAGGAATCGCCTTTTCTTCAGTTGCATCTATTCCAAAACTGTTTGGAGTCAACTTGTTCGTAAGCTTGCACAGTATGGCAACGTATACAACTAGACTAACTCACTCTAATGGATTATCAACGCATCTAGCCCTCAGAGGAAGGATAACTTGATATTCAAAACAACTTTTACTCTTACAATCTATAATATCTGGAGGGAGAGGAACAACAGGATCTATAGATAGGAATAAACAAGCCCTTATCAACTTGCTGAATTAATCATAAATGAGATTTGTGGCATAGTGATAGCAAAATAAGTCACTCAAAAGGTATGAAAGCAAGATGGTTTTTATAATCTAGGTTTTTTGGGTTCGTAGCAACTAGTAGTGTGGCTTTGCCATGGTAGAAAAATATTTGGGATTCCCATAATGGGAACCTCGTTGTAATATTATAAATAGTTTCACTATTGTTAATGAAAATTTCTTCAATTTAAAAAAAAGACAGAATTTTGAAATAACAAATTTCATAACAATTCCCCACTTATCTTAAAAAATATTTAAAAGAATAATTAAGTACTACCAGATTAAAACTTAGAGTGTAACAATTCAAATTTGGCATCCTATGGATTATAAACTAGAGGCTAGATTTGATATAAGTCATAACTTATATAATTATTAGTGAAAATAGATTTAATAAGTCATAAGATACAAAACTATCGGTAAAACTTTAGGTTTCTATCAAACAATATCTTATATTGTTAATTATATATTTTTTACTCATATTACACCCGCATCATATATACTGTTCATCACGTGTTTTTGCTAGTAAGTCATGCATGCGCTTGATTATTCATGAGTGCTATAAAGTTTAGCCAAATCCTCATATGAATAGCCTCATTCTACACTCATATAGGTAACTTCGTCAAGTGTATACTATAATCAAATACACTATCTATAAGGGATGTAGAAATAATAAAGAGCTTAGCTCATATTCACTTAAGTTGCAAATTAGCACTAATCACACATCATAAGAGGGACATAAATATTTAATAGTCCCTTTCAAAATCAGCAAACAACTTTGTATTACCCATATGAACCTAATTCATGTGGTAGCCAGTCATATAAGTTAGGTTATCATCATTGTTGATATATTATATTGCATTAAGTCTCATTCCCCTCGATGTCTCAAAATTTTGTTTCTTTTTAAATGTTTTAGTCAAATGATCATCCAAATTCATTTCTAACTTTACATAATCAATAGATGTGGTTCCACCTTTAAGCAACTGCTTTAACACTTCATGTCTTAAACAAACATGCCTTTTTTCCATTAAAATTTTTATTTTTTGCAATAAATATTGCAATTTTTTATTCACAATGCATAGACACAAAAGATGTTGGTTTTTATTTCTAAAGGAATATTTTATAAGAAGTTTCTTAACCATTCAGCCTTATTTTGGACTAAGTCTATAGCCAAAAATTTTAACTCCATTATTGAATTAGCAATAATAGTCTATTTAATTGACTTTAAAATTATTGTACCTCCATTAGGAGTAAATACATAACCACTGGTAGATTTTATCTCATATGAAATGGAGATCTAGTTAGCATCATTGTACCCTTCTAATATAGTATAAAATTCAGTATACATAATATCATAATTCATGGTACCTCTCAAATATTTCATTAGTCTGACTAAAATGGCCAAAAGATCATGAATGAGTATTATGAGTATACCTACTCAGTCTATATGCAACATAAGCTATATCAGATTGTGTAAAGTTCATTAAATGCATCAGACTCCTAACAATATGAGCAAACTTAATTGAGCCATAAGATCAGTTTTATTTTTAACCAAATGAATGTTAGCATCACAAAGAGTGCAAAATGGATTCATATCAAAATAATTGAACTTCTTAAGAAGTTTCTCAATATGATGTTCTTGTGATAACATTATACCAGATTATTTCTTATGATTTTAACACCCAAAATAACAATTGCTTCCCTTATATTTTTCATATTAAATGTAAAACCAATAAATTTTTTGTACTATATATAACATTGATACAAGTACAAAAAATAAGCAACTCATCCACATATAAGCTAATGATCACACATTCTCCATTAATAAATACACATATTCTCCATATACACACACTTATCCACTTCAACAGAAGAGAAACCCTCATTTAATAGAATTGGATTAAATTTCTCATGTCATTTCTTAGGAGCTTGTTTTAAGATGATACAAAGATTTTCACAATCTACAGACTTTGTTTTCAAACCTAAGTAAAATCGTACCTTTTGGTTTGAATTTCTTTCAAAAATACAATTTTGATTTCCATTTTGTAAATAAACAAATTATGATTAGAAGCTAAAGCAATCAAATTACAAATTTATAAAATTAAAGTTACAAATGTATAAATATCAAAATAATCAATATCACATTTTTAAATAAAACCTTTAGTAATTGGACGAGCTTTATATTTATCAATACAACCATCAAGTTTAAATTTTCTTTTAAAAATCCACTTGAAACTAATAAGTTTAGCACCTAGTGGCAAATCTACCAATATGTTTTAACTTTTAAAATAGAATCAATCTCATTTTTAATGGCTTCTTTGCAAAATGGTGAAAAAGAAGAAATTACATTAGAAAATGATAAAGGGTCATTTTCAATAAGATCAGTTTAAAATTTATTTCTAAATGAAAATTCTTTTCTTAGTCTTTTGCTCCTTCACAACAACTCATCAGAGTTTTCACAATTAATATTAATAGTGAGAACATAAAAAGTTTTCTCTGAAAGTGGGAAAATATGTTCAAAAAATTATGCATTCTTTATCTCAATAATAGTGTTACTTTTAAGGAAATCACTTTTCAAAAGAAGAAATATATAAGTAGCACTATTATTAGAATAACAAATAAACACATAATTAGAAGTTTTTGAGCCTATTTTTCTTATCATAGGATCAGGAGACATCACCTTAGTAAAGCATCCCCACACTTTAAAATATTTCAAGTTAGGATGGTAACCTCTCCATAATTCATATAGTGTCTTACCAATTGTCTTATAAGGAATGCTAAAACAGCAATATCCTAGTTGAAGTTTGACTGAGACGAGGAGTCTGGGGATTATAAGGAATTCTATTTTGTAAATAACATGTAGACAAACTAGCTTTACCCTACAAATTATCAAGGGTAGAACAACTAATAATCAAATCATTCATAATTTCTTTTAAGGTCATATTTTTCCTTTCTACTACACCATTTGATTTGGGGGAATAAAAAGGAGTAATTTCATAGATTTTCCCTTCTTTTTCACAATATTCATCAAACAAAATATATTCACCTCTTTTACCTAATCGGACTCTTTTTAATTTTGCCATTATTTTTCCAAAAGCTGATCCACTAACCACTTATCTCTTTTTTCAGAGTGGTTTAATAGACATAATTTATTTAACCAATTTACATAGCGTGGCTGAATTTCCAGCCGGATTTACTCTTCAGTAAAAAAAGTTAATTATTATGATTGGCAATATAAACTTATACAAAATCAAGATGATTTAACACGTTTTGGTTATTATAAAAAAGAGAATAAACTAAGAAAATTTCCTACAAAATATACTCCATACGGTTATAAACACGAATATTTATCCCTTATCTGCTTCCAATCTTCCTTGTTCTTTAATTATCTGATTTCCAACAGTCTCAATTAAATCAAACACCTTATGACACATAAAATTAAGATCCAATTCTTGCTCTAAACAAAAAAAAAACACTTAGAATATATACAAACATTAATAATAACATAATTCTAAGCTTATACATATGATAATCACCTAATAAACACTTGAAAACACACTAAAACACCTATAAAAATATAGTATAATTTACACCTATCATCTATTGATGCTCAACCATTAGTTTATTATAAGTGAACATTACGTACAATGATTATGTATTGCAATCTAGATTGTGGCAATGGGTTCAAACATAAATAATCTATTTGAATTGTTTAAATCATTCATACATAAATCCCAAAAGAGAGTGAGAACACAATACTAGATCAAGAAATTCCCAAGCGTGTACATCGGCCTCAATATCCCCATTGAACTAGAAAGATAAAGTGTACTCCCTATATCTTTATAAAAGGTAAGAAATATACCCCCTTTTGTGTCTCTAAACTCTCCATTACTCATTTGGCCTCTTAATTGCCTTTTTATAGTAAAAATTAGGGTTGTATCACAGTACATGGTTAGCTACATAGTCATGTAGGTGATCTTATGTTACATTTTTGACTAAATTCATAAACTTACATGTTCTTGATGGCTCACTTACACAGCCATGTAAATACACCAATGACCATATAGGTTGCAATAGAGTTTGAAAATGTATCTTTGCGGTCTTACTTGCTTCCTATAAGTTACACGGTCCTATAAATGATTGTGTAAGTTACAATAACTTCATTTCTTTCATTTTTTTATCCCATCTTCACCCTAATTCATCTCCTTCTTATTCCAAAAAGGCAAATAAGATTAAACATCAATAAGACAACTCTAAGGATATGTTTTTAGCTCAATTTGGTTCTTGCTCCTCCATCTTGTACCTAAAATAAAATATGAACCAAAATAAGTATCTTAAGCACACCATAAGATTAATCACTAAGCATTCAAGAGTAAATATATAGTTAATCAAACACATATTAATGTGCTGATTATGCAAGTTGGATTACTAAACCATCACGATTGCGCAATTGCACAGGTCTAACACCTAACCCCTCTATCAAGATAGACAAGTCATTCACACATTTGTACAATCATGGACATGCATGATCATGCAAGTGTGAAGACGACCCCTCCCGAAAACCTATCCTCTTTATTTTGTTCTCTCTCCCTTCTTCTTTTCCTCACTTTTTTTCTCTTTAGTTAGCACCTCCAACCCTTTATCACTTAATTTTCACTTGATTTTCTAGCAAGTTTCATGATTATTTCCACTTCTCTTCTATTTTTACATAGTTTACCTCTAGATCTAGTGATTGTTTCACTAAAATTCAAATTTTTTGGGAGTTTAGGAGAAGTTTTTTTTAACTACCTACATTTTTTGTTGTTTCTAGTTTGCTATTTTGTACATATTCAAACATAAGATGGCACCTAAAGTGAAACAATTCACATGAAGCTCCAACCCTAAAGGAAAAGAGAAGGTTTCGGGAAGTGGCGCATGTGATTTAACTACAGATTTTGGGGCTCTATTCCCAATTTTCTCATAAAAAGAAGGTGAGAAATTTCAAAAACTTCATTATAAAATTATTGTTGCACACAGATAATTTGATTTCCAAAACATGGAAGAATTAGGGCTTAAGGATAAAGTGAAATCTTTAAGTATAAAAATCAATTGGGAAAAGTTCATTCATTGTGATTGTGTTGTTTATGAAGATAACTTAGCCTAGAATTTTATACTACTTTAAGTTTTGAACCAAATAAGTTAGACATTTTTTTTAGATTAATAGGGGAACTATGCAACTTAGATTATAATATGTTAGAGGGAAGAATGGACGCCATGGAAGCATATTGAAGTAGTTAATGTGATAAAAACTACCAAATGAAGTAATTACTGAATTATTTTTTAGTGTAAGTTGTCTAAGTACCTTCTCCAACATCATCACCACCACAATCCCCAAAAGTGTTTTTTCCATTGTTTTTATTTCTTTTTATTTTGTCCTTACATTAATTATTTGTGTTTATTTTTATTTGTGCATCATTTTTCACATTAAAGACAGTGTGTTGTTTAAGTGTAAGGACATATATGTATTTACATTATCATTTATATATGACTGCATATGCATTATGTTTATTTTTTATTATGTTCGCATTGTGAAAAAAAATTTCCTACAAGATGTTGCATTATGTGGATATGTCAATGGTATGGAATTGAAAGGAATTAGCTTAACTACAAGCATGATCATTTAATTTATGAAGAAGCATTAGCTTGTGAAGTTTGCGTTATGAGTATTTTTGAGGTGGATATGCATGTTGATTAGAATGTTGTACCTATTCTTTCTTTTTATGACATTTGTTTATATGCACTTATAATTGAATGAAACTAATTAGCTAGGCATCATTAGTAACTTTTTATTGGAATGGATTAACTAGGAAGAAATGATGTAAATTAGAGTTTTTAAATTTTGTTTTAATAAATGTATTAAAATTAATTTCCTATTGCATTGGCCTTTTTTGGAAAATTATGTTAAGAATGGAACTGGTAGCCAATTGTGAGTTGTGATATAGCTAAGTAACATGGGACATTTATGACAAAATATTTTCTTTTACGTCAAAAGGCTAGAATGAAACTTTAACCAAGCTTGAAATACCATAACTTAGTTGAGTAATTAGGGGAAATTCAAGAAAAAATATTTGGCTTCACGTCAAAACACTAGATGATCATTAAATAAAAATATAAAAATGCAGTGTTTTAAATAAAAGTAAAGCTTATCGATCTTCCTATAAAGTGTCAAGAAATTTCAATAAGTGGGTACTTAGTGATGACCTAACTTTTCTTTTAATAAATGAGAATTAGCTCGTGCTTACATATGACACAGATGTTTGAATAGGGACTTAATATTTTTGTTGATAAGTATATGTAAATCAAAATACTCGAATATGAATGGAACAAGTTAGTATTTTGGATCATTTTGAGAGATTGAAGTTTGTGGGTAAGTTAATTTCATAAGATTTGATGTCATTGTTCCACTGTGCCATTGTGCCGTGATTTGTGATTTTTGATTTTTGATTTATGATTTGTGATTTGTGCTTTACGTTTTGCTTATTTTATGGTTTTCATTTTACTTGGGCACAAGTAGAGTTTCAATTGTGGGGAAATTGATAGGTGTGATCTATAACAGGTTTTCTAGGTTTTAAAATGTGTTATTAGGTGATAATCTTGTGTTTAAGAATTATATTTATTTCTTTGTTAGTATTTTTGTTTGTTTTGTTGATTATATTGATTAGAGAAAGATTTTGATCTTAATGCATATTTTAGGGGATATTTAATGTGTTTGGAAGATGTGATTTGGGAACTTAAAGAAAAGTGCAAGATGGAAGCTAGAAAAGTTGGAGACCCTCTATCACGATTATGCATATTGTGTATGATTGCGATAGAGCTACAGACAAACATGATCCTGCATAGTCACAATCGTGCAAATGCCAAATTTTCTAGGTCACAAAATCTTTATATTTTTATGATTTAAGGATATTTTTGGAATATAAACAAGTGAGAAAACCTAAGAAATAGCCCTAGAATGATCGAGAACAATAAAATGAAATCAAAAACACAAAGAGAGGTGGATGGAACATTAATAAAGAGATCAAGTAGGAAAAATTCCAAAAAA